>VXBT01002050.1:160224-253582 GCA_013400235.1 Oriolus oriolus | reverse complement strand
GATAATTCTGTCCTTGAAAGGGGAGGAGGGGGGGGGGGGGGCAGGAATAAAAAAAAAAAAGTTAAAATAGAAAATAGTTAAAATAGAAATCATGCCCCCAGGCAGAGAAAATGGAGTACATTTATTAAAAATTATAAGGTGACATTAAAAGCGCCAACATGGGCATGTAAAACCATTGTTAAATCAATCTTATTTTCTGTCTTTAAGAGGATGAACGAACTCCTGAATAACTGGCAGGGTAGATGTGACAAATCTAGAATAAACTTTTTTTTCCCCCTGAGTATTCCACAGCACATTTTCATAGGCCAACTAAAAATGTAGACTAGATTAAAAAAATATCCAGTGAGTGTGCAAATAACTGAAGAACAACCCCTGGGTTGTTTTCTATTACCAAAAAATAACCTGAATCAAGGTGATTCATGATTCACCCAAGACCTCAGTGATTTGGTTAATTGGAAAAAATTAATGTACTAATGGTTTCTACTGTCATAATGTTAGGTGGAATCAGGGAAACAGGGAAGGAAGAGATATTAAACATTTTAAAAGGCAAGAAGACAATTTTAAAATCAAACCGAACTAATGGGTAAGAATTTACACCATAAACACGAGACAATCCAACACTCTTGCAGAAGGATCAACACATGTCTGCTAGTTCAGTGGTGAGGCAAAGAAATTGTTTCATTCTAATTAGTGCTAACTAGGTTCGACGTGAAGTATTGAGTAGTTTTTCATCATCATGATTAGAGAAAGATGTAGGAAATTAAAATCTAAAGAAAAGCAAAAAAAAATAACAGTTTCAGAAAACATGACTAGCAAAGAAGAGCTGAAGGAAAACAGAGAATTTGAAGCATACCTAACAGGAATCTTCTAATATAAAAGAATCATAGAATGGTTTTGGTTGGAAGGGATTTTAAAGATAATCTAGTCCAAAAGACCCCCAACCTGGCCACCCATAGACAGATAGATTGATATAGAGAGAGATATATTAAGGATTTTATAACAGAATATATACAAAAAGTGAACAATTATCAATTGTTCTTCAAGTAGTAGAAGAAGATGATGATTTGATCTTCAACAAATAAAATACAGTGTATTTTAGGAAAAACTTTGTTGCATTGATTAAACACTAACAAGAAAGAGAAGTCTCCTACATCATGTGCCATTAGAAATGGGTTATACAAATACCTGTCAAGAAATGTCTAGCTGGATTTCAATCCAGAAATTCTCTTAACTACCCCTCTCAAACCTTTATTTTTATGATTCTATGATTAGATTGATTTCTATTTACAACCATTGCCAAATTTAAGCCTGCTGTGTGGAAATGCTATCGCATATTCTTAGCACAAGAAATGAGTTTCTTATCCTCCCCTCCAGTGATTTTGATCATAAAGTTTCAGTTTTACACTTGCTATTTTTTACCATCTATTGCATTATTAACATAAAAACTTTACCAGTCTTTTCTGAATAGTGGATATCTTTTAAAGCACCAATACAGGAAGTCATTTGGATGCTTCTTAATTTATTTACTTGGCTTAGCAATGCTAATAACATTCCTCTCAGGTGCTACATGAACAACAATACTTCAACTTATTTTTTTAAGGAAAAAACAAACACATGAATTACAACTTGGTATTTTACAAATGGAACGCACATGGTAGGATCTTTAGCTCTACAGCAGAAAACATCTTCCACTTCAGCTAGCAATTATGCGACAATACATTGTAGTCCTGTTCCTAGCATTAGAGGAGAAAAGAAAGTTCTGCTGAGTGATTGTTCCAGATAATTGTTGCTTAATCAGGAGCGACTGAGGATGGAAGGAGTAACTGCAGAAAACACATACATGTAACTTTCTGAAGACAGCTGGAACGGAGACACAGCCAGAAAGCCCCCGTGAGGGAATTTGTGAGGGAACATGCCTCAACAAGGAGTCCTTGCATCTCTGCATACAGAAGAATCCCCAAAAGATTATTTCTGATCACTGATTCTCAATAGGATACTACATCTATTTTCAACACTATATTCAAACAATGTATCAGTTTATAAAACAACAAAGAAATCATTATGAAAATCTCAAATAATTCCTGAGATTCACCACCAAAAATGTAGGAGTTCCTGAAACCAGGACACTACTGTAAGTAAAGAATACTGAATATTGTAAGTGATGAGGCAGTTACCTGCCCTGCACCTGACTGTACATTGTGATAAAAAATGCAACAGCAACTGACCAAGAGAAGGTTTTTAAAGCTTCTGGACAGCTCTGTTGCATTAACATATTTTTGTAATCTCCAGTCTGTTACACTTCCTTGCTTCAAAGCATGAGGATGTCAGTGGATTTTTCAAATATAACACTATCATGATTTTTTAAAAGACATGGCTTATTCTGCCAGCCCTGTTCATTCATTATTAAATCAAGCAAATATTTTTATATGCATATATGACTGTATTTTTGATATGCATAAAGGAATTAATGGACTGGTACCCAAAAATTTTGTCCAAATATATGGCAAAGTTTCATACAAACTAAAAGCAGGGTATTGTAATGAACACTTCAGTGCAATGTAATATTGGACAGTGCTACAAGCCCTGCTTAAAATACAGTATTCAGCAAGCTATCCTGCTTCCTTCACACTAAAATTGGTCTCCCAGCTCCTTTTACTTTTACTGAGCAGGTGTCGTCCAGGACTTAGACACTATAAATAGATCTGAACCGAGTAATTACTAACAGGCTAACGATGGCACAGGGTTCTCCAAGAAACAATGCACGAGCACTTACAATTTCTCAGCCTAAAGCTCATGACCATTTCTAAACAGAATGGAGAGGGGCCTTCACTACAGAAGAGGAAAGTCCAGTAGAAGAAAGAGCAATCTTAGTTTCAGCATAGGCAACAGTTTAAAAAATAGAAAAAAAAGGTGGGAGTAGAGGGTCTGAAGAAAGAAGAAGCTAGTCTTCTTGATATTTTTTCTGTTTTCCTAAACACCAGGGTAAGAAGGCACCTTTATCTCCATCCAGCAATCACAGGAAAGTATACAGAAATCCACATCTGGAAGAATATAATACTAAGCAGGAGTTGAAAGTTAACAGTGAAGATGGTTTCTGATCCTATCTCTACTCTGATTTGCTCAGCTTTAATGAAGGAGAATGAGTTAGATTTACCTACAATTCAGTACTTTCAGCAGACAAGCATTTTTCATTTTGTCACGTAAGTATGTGCAAAATTAAACAATTTGCAACTCTGAAACACTGCAGTTTTGAAATGGTTAAGATCAGAAATACACCTGGAACTAAACGCTGCTCACTAAATGGTGAACACAGCTCTATAGAAGAGGAATTATCAAATAAGAGGAACACCAAACCTGAAGAACTCTGAACAGAAGCAGTTAAAAGGTTAGAGGTGATTTTGCACAGCACTCCAGAAGAGTACTAAGAAATCATTTGGCACAACTTGCCATCGCCCAGTATTTACAGTTTAATACACAGAAAATGTGCATAAAACCACTAATTCGTTGCAGCCAGGCAAGTTAGGAGCTATTGAGATATTCAGATGAAAACACCTTAAGATATTGAAACTAATATAAAATATAAAATTCAAGGAAATTCATAATATGCATCTCTTAGAGCAAGTATAAGCGATATATATAAACATGTAAACCACTTTATTCCAGTGAAAGGGTTATAAATGCCAGCATATGCTATCGATAAGAGAAAATGCGGAGTAATTAGTTAATCTAAAAAATGCATGAGTAGGAATTTGACTGCTAAATGATTAAACTGGTACATTTTAAAATGTGTATTAATATTTAATTATTGACACTATGAGAAAAGAGAAAATCTCTTGATGTTACTTCTCAGCTCTTTCTGATACTCAGTAACACATCTATTATTCATATGAATAGTTTGTGCATATACAGTCAATCACTAGTTAAATATAAGAATCATTCTCAAATTCCCTAATCACCTCAATAGATCCTAACGCAGTATTTTCCACATTTGGGAATCACAGCGTTTTATTTAAGAAATCAGTCTGGCCATGATGAATACAGCACAGCTCGAGCAGACATCAGTTCAAAGAATCAGATGTCAAAGTGCTCCCTCTAATGTCCCTTAATCATCACACCAATTAGTGGCTGAATAGTGATGTGATTAAAAAGACTGCTGCTATCCTATACCTATTCAGACTAGTAGAATTCTACATATGTTCTACCAATTAATGTTTGAATAGAGCAGCGATTAGAGAGACATCTGCCATTGTATACCCATTCAGAAAAGAGCTAAACTTGCATATTCATATGCAATGAAGACAAAAATAAATATTTGCAAAGGTAAACTATACGTTTAGATTATAAATATAATTGAGTTGATTTCCTTTAATGAGTGTTCTCTCTTTTACAATATTTGGGATTATTTTTTATTTATAAATATAGAATCTTTCATCAATACATGTCTAGAAATGGACAAATTGTTCACTGAAAAAGCATTTATTCATTAAGGTTCCTGATTTCAGGCCTTGGGTGTGCTGGGTTTCATATCTACTTGTTTGCAATTTGCACTATTTCTGCTTCAATCCATCAGTTATTTGTGAAATGCCAACTGGATTATTCTATAAGCATGATACATGATTAGGCACAAAAATAATGCGAACTTCTTCCACTCACTGCAAGGTGACACTTAGAGTAACAAACTGATTATAGCTGAGAAAGGATCATCTCGTTTACAGATTTTTCTGTGCAAGCTTGGACATTTGTACATCAAGAGGTACTTAGGAACCTTTCTTTAAATAATTCCTTTTTACAGATGCTTATATATAGCAGTGACAGCCACAGGAAGTTTTAGCAAGCTCTTATTACTACTGTTTTAAGGGAGTACCCTTGTCCTCTGAATGTAAAGAGCAACATGAGCTGTTACATCTTGCAATGAATTGCAGATCTCACTCTCCATCATTACCACAAAGCAATCTGGTAGTTGCACTTAAAGTTGCACAGAAAAAGACAAGGTGAAGAATTTGGTTTTCTCTAATGGCTGGAAAGAACTATAGTACACCTAAAGTCTCCTTCCCAAAGTGATGCCCCTGCCAAAAAGAAGAAAAAAAAAAAAGAAAAACCCAAACAGGTGAGCATCAAAATTATTTTGTTCATGGAAGAGAGGCTCTCTTCGCACAATGCTGATCAGGCTTAGCACATGTAAGGACAAAGAACAATGCTACTACTGCCAGAAAATCAATACTGTTACAGGCTACGGCAATTAGCTACAAACCAATTTAAACCCCATTTCCTTTTCACCTTTTTGTCTTGTTGAAATACTTCCACCATTTCCATCTGGAGCAAATGTCACAATTATGTCTACATGCAGAAACTGAAGGATGTCTGAATACATAGGTGGATCTACATCAACTTCTCACCTATCCTTAGTAACTAGCATAGTAGGTAACTACAAGATTTCATTACCAAAAGGAAGGGTTGACTAAAATACCCCACTGAATTCTCCAGTGACAAGTCAATTTATAAAACTTGTGGAGGTGAATTTCATTTAAATTTAAATTAAAAACCTGCACATGTACAAGGTGAAAGCACAACTTGTGCCATAATGCTTAGAAACCCTGTTCATAAAGCAAGGAAATCAGTGTGCTGGGTACAATGCAAATGCACACATTTGCCCTGCTAGTTAGTGATCTAAATGTAGGCAATCATAAAATACACAGAGAAATGGAATTATAAAGAGTTGGAAACCACAAATAAAAACATTATTCTGAAGTCTAAACAATCTTGAACTACTTAGGAAAGCCCTGAAATCAAAGCAAATCAATTTCACAGTTCACAGTTCATCCCTTTGTTTTTGTTTTATCTGTAAATTGATGACTTCACGTGACCTAAATTTTGCACCCTTCTTGAACGTTTACTATTAGAACAGTCGTTTCAAAACTCTTCTACTTTTAATTTTTTCTGGACAACAGAAATCTTTGTTCCCCCAGATAACTAGAGGCATCTCTTTATACCCCTTTTCAGCATGACTCATAAGAAAGAAGAGTGTTAATGCTTAGGTCTAACACTGTTACTGAGGGGAAAACAGCAATAAAGAGTTTTCATACTCTGATATAAATCTCTGAGTTGAAATTTCTGAAGGAAAGCTGACTAATCTTGCACCTACAGCTATATCATTTTTACAGCAACACTTGGTTGCTAACATAGTAAATAAACAATAGCACTCACTGAACCTTCCTTTAGGAGAATACTTTTCCAGTGCTGAGGAAAGATATTGACATTCAGTTTCCACTTCAGAACTCATTAAATGGGTAACCTAAAGTGTCTCAGAGCAGGCTAGGAGTTAAAATTTCACTTGTGTAATTATTCTGAAGAAATATGTAAGTCTGCCATCTGGAAGTGTATTAGACATTACAAAGTCACTGTGTGCATGCCTCAGCAGATGCAGCTTTTGTTCAGTTTTGAGGGCTGTTAATTTAATTAGTTTTGTATTTTCATACTCCCACCTTCCTTTCAACAGTAGTTCTTGCAACGGCAGCATCAGAACAGCTTTAAAAGAATCCAAAGCTAAAAGCCAAATTCAGATTTTAAGGAAATGGAAACAAATAAAGTTTGTATGGACTTCAAATGGAGCTTGATCTATTCATTAGCAGGCCTAAACATTATTGCCAGTGGCTCCTTAGACCAAAACAGAAAACTGTGCTCAGTGAATCCTTTCCTACATGAGCTTTCTTAATTTAAGGAGGCTAGAAAAGGATTCTACCATTTTGTTTTATTTTTTTATTAAAGCCACTCAACAACAATGATCTGGAGAATGTAAAAGGTCTCTTATTTTTTACTAATGTCTTTTACGTAATGGGAGACCAGACAAATATTTGATTTTTTTTCATTTTCCAGGGCTCTTTCTGCCTGTGGTAAATCTTACACAGTAAAAGTAAGCTACGTATCTCTGAGTGAAGAAAAGTTTGTCAGTTTTAAAAACTAGGACCATTACCCATCTAAAAAAAACTACTATCCCTTTACAGTTCCTTCTAGCACTTTGCATTTCTTATAATAGCTTGCAAACTAAATTATGTGATGTTTCTACCAAATAATACATAATATGCAGCACAAGAACTACCTGTGATGAAGGTAGTTATATCTGCCCATGTACACATTTGATTCTTTCTAACCTTTAATCCTGTAACCTGTACCACATGAGCTGATCCCTGTCAGGGCAGGGTCCTAATAAATGCACAGATCTCAAAGCAGTACTGCAGAACTATAAAACCAAGTTGTTTATTAGATTGTAAGCCTATGCCAAAACATCATCCTGCAATACTTGACAACATTCAGAATTTCTTCCAACTGAAAGTCTTGACAAGGCACACAGGCTAGCAATGCACCCAAATCAGTGGTGTCTGCACAGCCCCAGAAGCTCAGACCTTGGGGATCCAGGAATATTTGAGACACCATGAGGTACACACATACAGCCAACAGCAGGAACACGGGAAGAGGGACAATCTCTAGAAAACGATGCACTTCAAAAATCAACAGCAAATATCAAATGCTTTAAGAATAAACTGAATACAAAAACCAAACAAGGCTGACATGGAGAACAGCTCAGGGATAACAAAGAGTGATTTAAAAGCCTAGATGCTTTAGAAAATCTGTGTTAATACACCCATTAGTAAAATATTTCCGTGTGTGTTACAGTTTAACTAACTAGGCCAATTTACAGTGGAACAGGTAATTAGGTTACTACACAGATACCCAGCTGCCCTGCTGCATGGATACCTGAGCTTCCTAACAAACAGTTTCTGAAAACAGAGGCGTTTACAGCCCAGTATTGATTTCAGGTCACCTGAAAACATGACAATGCAAACTGCAGCTGCCCAGAAGCCGCTTGCTAAGCAGCCCAACATTCTGTGCCGCAGGAACAGACAGTTGTGGGCAATATCTGCATCAGACATCCCAAAATAATCATCCAAGCTCACAAACAGAAGGTTCTCACGTACGTAAGTTTCCAGTTCATACAACATTATCTGAGCAAAAAAATACAAGAAAATAGGAATATTAGCTCTAGCAAGAAAGAGATTCTTATAATCAATACTATAAAACAGGAAACTGTACTAAGAGCATTGCTGAAATGCTAAGGATATCCTGGGGTGGTCCTCCCACCAAGTATTTGTTGATCATACTGGATTTCAGGATTTTAAGAAACTGAGGAACTTTGTGGCATTTTTGGTTGGGTTTGTGTTTTGTTGGGTTTTGGATGACATATTTTTAATTACAAACAAAATCAACTTCCTATCTGAATTTTCTTGCGTAGTGTTTTGATAACACCATGAAAAGACATCAATATCATTATACCCATATGGGAAATAGTACTCTACCTAAAAGATTTCTGAAGTTAGAGGATTATGTAAGACAACCTGTAGGAAGACAGTAAAAACACTACAAACCTTCTAATCAGATGAGAGATCAAAGAGACAGAAAACATCTGATAGGATTAGTCAAATATCACACTGAGACTAGGAATTCAAATACCTAGAGAGAAAATGATGATATCTAATGGCAGAAATACTGAAGAGTATAGACAGTTTACTGCAAAAAAAAAAAAAAAATTATTCTAAGATTCTATTTCCTGAAAAATACAATACACAAAATTTAAAATCCAGAGTCATGTTTTAATCTAAGCTTTATGCATTTATTTACATATAAAATAGGTACATGCGACAGGCTCCCCTCTTTCTGCAGCAAAAAGAAATTGGCTTTAAAAGTCTCAGAAAGCATAGTGAAGTGCTGCTCTGCCCAGTGTGACTCCGGGAAAACAGAAAGAAAAGCAGGGAGCAGCAGGAGAGGCTACCCAGGGAAATCAAGGGGCTCTGCATGGCTCGGGATGTGATACTAGAGACGGATCAAACTCCATAACAAAAGGCACAAAAGTTGCACCAAACACTTACTAAAATCACCAAAAATTTAAAAAGTATGGAATGCAATTGGTTCTGAAAAGTGAACAGCTCATCACAAAGTAACTTTGTATCTACAGAACAAACTAGAAGCCAAATGTGGCTACTAAATAACACAAGAAATTCCAATTCATTTCAGCCTCAATGATCTTTCCAGATGCAATGATAAACATGCACTTACTGAACAGTTTTTGTCAGAATTCCTTTTCCATTGCTTCTTGACTTGCTTCTTTGCTGCAGTCGAGTGAAGAGTTGCATGTGTTTGTTTTCGGGGATTTAAAGCCAGAATGTTCTGTAGAAAGAGAACAAAAGATATTAAAATACAGATTGACGTTTCCATAAAGGTTCCATAAAGGTTCAAAGTTAGATCACACTTTACACATTTATTTACAGTGCTATGTAAAACCAAATGCAATTATTCAACATTATAGCCCAATTCCATATTCATTTATTTAGATTTGTATTGTCCACACCACTTAGAATATTTATATGAATGAATGTTTAAAGACATTTCTAGGACTACTAGAAAACAGAATTATATTTAGCACCTTTAATAATTATTTCCATTCCCAGGTATTTTTTATGTACAGCATATAGAAACACAATTCTGCTTCATTATATCGCTCCAAGTAACACTTGTAGAGCAAAATAAGCAAAAATATTTTAAAAGATCTGGGTTATTTCTGAATGTTTCATCATTTCAGTATGAACTCCAACTTCTCCATCACAAAAATCTCCTTCTAAGCCTAATGAGCTGATGCGTTAACTCATTTATCTTAAAATGCTTTATTTGCAAGGACACAAATACATCTCAGGAATATACGACTTCTAAGTCGTAGTGGTGGTCTGACAACACAGACAGAATGAAGTTTGCAATGTCTTTCACTATCCTAGTGTAACTTAACAAATTAAATCTGATTTTTGGAACCAAAACTCTTTTTCAAATCAGGCAAGTAGCAGATTTCTATAGCAAAAGTGACCTCGTTTATTCCAAGGCATGAGTGTGAAAGGCATCCAAGAGACAGATCCAGACTCAGGTCTGTGATGGAGAACAAAGGCACATTGTTGGTGGTAACTTCTGCAATTGGTTTGCAAGTTAACCTATAAAAAACCCTTGGCTTTAGCATTACATGTCTCCACTGTGGTGAGCAGGGTGTGTTTATTCTGTTGTTATACATCAAAGATGTGCGAGACTGACTTACAGAAAAACGAGGAGTGTGATGGAGTTATGAATATTATATTGTGATTCTTCCTGATTTTAAAAATCTGCTTCAGAGGGTGATAATGATGAAATAGTCATCTCTTGTGTTACGATGTTATTGCACTGATTATGGGGACTTTTTATTTATCATATAAATGTGAAGGAGTCACTTTCTATTCAACTATTTAATGCTTTACTCTGAACTGATTGGTAATGCAATTTTCCCACAAACCAGGAACTTCAACTCTTTGAAAATTCTACCTGCAAACAACAACATAGCCCAACACTGTAACTCCCAGCTTGCTTGAAGCACAAAGAGATGAAAAGTGGGGTACAACATTCAAAAAGGTATAGGCTATTTAGCAGCCTACATGCTGCTGACTTTCAGAGTTACAGGGTGTTATTGGATGTGCCTCTGCAATTCCAGCAGCAAAGACTCTGCTCCAGTTCAGGGCGTTCCCCAGATGAGTACCTCAGGCAAGATGTGGCAACCAAATGCATTCAGTGGTGGTTTATGCCAATTTATTTTGCCCTTAATTAAAACAGAGCAGGGACATCCATATAAGGGATATCTCAGTGGATACTTGAATTTCTCAGGATGATCAAACTCAACCGTCAGAGCATTATCTGACTGTTGAATGCCCAAATTACCCAAGCTAGGCAGTAGGTTCTGAATCACATACAAACTTCAGCAAAATTTTGTCTACTCTGTTTTGTAATTGCTTAATGCTTGGCCATGAATATTATAATTATTTTAGCAAACTGAAATGAATTGCAAATTTCTAGCAATAAACTGTAACAGATGTACTCCACTGGGTACCGCACCAGTTGGTTTAAAACATGGAACAAATGGTGGGGCAAGCCAAGGACGGAAGAATCCCCATATGTTTGCTCCTGTTGGAATTCTGCAGCAGGAGCATGGCTCCAAGCGCAACAGTTGCAGAAATCCAAAAGGACTACGTAGCACAGCATGTCCCAGAATTAAATCTGAAATAAAACTGGCACAGAAAATACTAAATCATATATACAATATAAAAACTGCTTGTATTTCCTCTACCTAAATAATATAACACCTGCCTAAATCTTGGATTGCTGACCAAAGTTGCTCCTCTAGCAAGAGGTCCCTGGTGCTTAAGAACAACTCAGAAGTTAACCGCTTAAGTGGGAAAATAATGCAAATGTTCTTGGGTCAGTTGAACTGTTAGAAATTAAATTAGTGAGGGTGTTCTCTTCCAATTCGTTTCAGTTCCCTGGTTGGCTTTTCACAGCTTATGGCTAGTCAGACATTTAGTAAATTCAACAAAAAAATGCAGATGGGTCAGCCAGTGAGTACAAAATTACTGAGAAGAAAGTTCTAGAGTGAGTATTGCAAAGAACAATGAATACACACAATTAAACAAAAATAAACCACTGTGACATGCAAGAAAGGAAACCTGAGACCTCCAATCTCTCAAACACACTGGTCATCTGAGCAGGGGGAGAGTTCATTGGTGAGGAGAATTATTTGGGTGCCCGCAACCTTCCTTGTCTGAATCACATGCTTATTCTGCTACATAAGTTCTTATTCTTGCCAGATGAGCTGTTGTTTGATCTCTCCAGATGCTGAAAGGGCAAGACTCAAGTTCCCCAGCAGAGGATATGGGTATATAATACATCTCTTTTCAAAGTACTGTGAACTTTGGATTTCACATTAAGATGCTATTTGTATAGTAACGCAGAACCTATGAATTGTATCTTTACAGTTTTACATAAATGGTCCCATTTATTTCATTAATAGTAGATATAACTCCATTATCATTAATGGCTGCAAATCAGAATATAAGGATGCTGTATTTCAGTGGAAATCTGTTGGGTTACTCTGTTGATGAAGAAGGAGATGGGGCTATAGGTAAGGACAGAGAAGTGGATTGAGCCCACCTTGAGTTTGTGACGCGTGGCACAGAAGCACAACGTGCACAGTCGGGTTAAACTGTCAGCTTTGCACAGCACTGATGATTATGGGCACCACCAAAGTATTACACTTTCTTTCACTGTTTCCACAGATTAATTTGAAGACTTCACTTTGGGAAAAAAGCCAAATAGTCCATCTCTGTGGAACACAACTCAAATCTATTTGGCAGATGACTCCCTCAAATATAATTACCTTAAGGAATTCCTTTAATAATGACCCATGACAACGACTTCTTTCAGGTCTTTTAAAAGACAACAATTATTATAAGCTACAAAATATAGAAGAATGGTTCCGTTTCTGAATACATCCTCTTCTAGAAAGGAACATATTTGTTATGTCTAATAGATATTGATTTAGGTTGCAAGAATCCTAAAATGCAATAAACTACTCATACGTAATGTACATTGAGAATGACTAGCATGTATAAGTCATAGCTGCAGCTTTTAAATTTTGAGAATTTAGTGATAGATGGTTATGTTGATCTGTGCCAACAGCAACATAGCTTCTGAGATTAAACTTACCATAAGCTATTTACTAGATGTTTATTGCTTAGCTTCTACTTTAAATGGCATGATTAAGAAGTCTACACAAAAAATACTAGCTCTAGTTTTCACTATCATCTATTAATGAAAAGGCTGTAAAAGTTTTAACAGTAATTTATCACGAATTTTAATTAATATTACTCCAAGTAAGTGATTTCAAAGCAGCCATCGAGGATAGAGTACACCCTCCAGTTGGGAATCCTGTCTCTGATACAGCACTTTCAGGTAAATCAAGACAGGTTTGGCACATGCTCTGCAGTGATGCAACATAAATTTCTAAAGACATTTAATTTCACTTTTAATTTCATTAAAAGTGTCACTTTTTATTCTCATCTCATAAAGCTACTCTTTTCCTGAAATCAGTACAAGCTATTTCAGTTAAATCTGATTCTTAATGAAATGCATATTCAGCAAAATAAAATATAAAGTTATGGAAGAACTATGCTCCTTGAGGATGCTCCAAAGCCCGTGGGGACAGGAGGGGAGGCAGAGAGGGAATGTAATTAAGAAAAAGGTACTATTTAAATCATAGGTGAGACTGCAGTAAGTTCAAGACAGTCATCAAATAGTCCTATGAGTCTAGCAGCATCTTTGTAAATTATGTGACATTAATTCAAATTTTGAAAGCTTTTCTTTAAAGCACTATGTTTTGAAATCGTTGGCTTTTCTTTTTTCTCCCCAAGAGTAACAGCCTTAGCAAGGTGTCCTGCTTATGTGGCCTGTTTATGTGGACTTTCTCTCTCATTCAAAAAATAAATTTGGAAAAATTCAATAGTTAAAGATTACTCCTCTTCTGGAGAGCCTCTTACTGAAACCAATGAGTTGCACCAGGAGTATTTAGTCCTTAGTAACCCTCACATTTGTTACTGCTCATTCAAAGCCAGAATAAGGATCAGAAAATCTATCTGTAGGCTCTGTCACAGGTTGCGATATCAAAACTCTGTAAACTTCTTAAGAAGATGAAGTAATTATTTGCTTGTTTCATGGATTCTGCCCACTTCCTGTAGCTTGCTGGGAATGTTTCTGATGAGTAGCCCCAAAACACCTGCTGAAGTTCACCACAGAGCAATACGCGTACTGTCACAGTGAAGCTGAGGAAAACGCAACAGTTCACATGCAGACTGTGACTGTGGCCATAAAACAAGGTCCCATGTGCCAGTCTTTGTTTGAGCATACAGCTCATTTCCCTAGCCCAGCCCCTGCAAGACACAGGCTATATCCGGATTTAATCCAGTTGCTTCACAGAGCCTCCTCAGCGAAACACTTTTATATACATCAATTAAAATTCGGGAGTAGGCCAGGCATGCTAGGGAATGCATGTGGAGAGCAATTTAACCCACCCCATTCCATTAATCTACCCAATTTCCTTAAAAGGAGTTGTAATCTCCCTCACAGCAAGTAACATTAAATGTATTGCAAGATACATATGTTCGCCAAGTGAACATAATGAGAACATATTTATTTTTTCTAAGAGTAATGAGCATACTACACAATTAATTTCAAAGCTATGCAAGTGTTAATTCACTGACAGAAACAAATACCCGGGGTTTTTCCACTAGTATTTTCTAGTATATCTGAATATGAAACTAATTTAGTAATTGCTATTCAGTCAAAGGCTAAAGAACTCAAAAGTATTTGTTTTCATGAGATTAGATGATCCACAATAAGGAACTGTGTTGAAAAAATCACATCAGTGAAGAAGATGACCAAGGCGTGAACTCCTATTAATATCTAATTTGAATTGACTAATTTGCATTTTGCATCTCACATCTACTCTACTTCTTGGAAAGCTGCATGGGGCACTGACAGTCAGATGCAGGACTTTACATGCCATGTAAAGTCCCCGTTACACATGAAAGTTTCATTGCCCAATCAGAAAGAGCAAGTTCTAGTCACAGAAGAGTTTGTAACACTAGAAGATAAACACAAGATTTCGAAAAGTAAGTATCTATGGTGTCATGTCTTCCCGAAGCTAGCTCTGTCTTATTTTCCATTATTGAAAGAATACAGGACAATGTTGTGAACCTCTCCCACGTGCTTATTTATGACAGACTATCCCATAAATTGATGCTTGTGTCAAATGTGTATTTCCTTACTGAAGATCAGAACTGATGAGAACCTTTACAAACAATTTGTGTAACCTGCCTGATAATGTATCTTAGGAATTCATTAATTCATGCAAAAATTTCAAAAAGGTGAAAAGACCATGTTTTCACAGTAGTACAGGCCTGGTTTAATTGTGAAGCAACAAAGGCCAGAGAAAGCTTGATGAAATGTGAAATGAGCCCAAACATCAAGGGAAGAATGCGGTCAGCCTTTGGAAAATCCAAGGGAAACCCCCAAGGAATTATTTTTGTATATTACCAGATATGTTTTCTGTTACTGAGACAAATGGCTGCACACGTGAGCAAAGTTGCAAGCGGACTGTGAACATATTTTATTCCAATATATCACAGTGTGACAAGGTGCAACCCTCTCATCTCTTTCAGTAATGATAAATTCTCCAGGTGGCCCTCTGTCCATGCCCGAGAACTGGCCCTTTATACTATGATTAGCTACAAACCAGTCCCCAAGGTCCAGCGAGTTGGAAGGTGGGGCTCCAGTACTTTGAAGAGACAACCAGCCTATGTACCAGCGCCAGAACAGCAGCAGCACTGCAGCCTCCCATGAAACAGGGATGGAGAAGCCAACCAGCTCAAGGGCTGAGGGCTGACCCTGAATCCTGGTGTGCATATGGGCAGGGGGAGCTCAAACCCAGCTAGAAAAGGACTCAACTTTTAATCACAAGACAAATTTCTTCTTCAAGCCACACAAGCTCATAGTTTCAAAAAGGAGCAAGAACTAAGGCCAGTGGATGATCTAGTGATAAGCATATGCTACCTGTGTGCTTCCAGGTCACTGCCTTTAGCACAGCATTTAAGTGCTGTATCTTCACCTTTACATTTTCACATAGCTTTAGATTTCCCCATAAGACAAACTGCTGATAGCAGAACAAACACCTTTCTGGTTTCTTGCACTTAGAGAGAGTAAAACAATTTACCCTGTGACACCATCATAGCATAGCAGTATCCTAGAGGCATAGTCCTAGATCCATTACTAGATACTTAAGGAGTGGGATTTTCAGTTTTACCCCTACAGAATTTCTTGGTCCTCAGATCTCCCTGCAATATGTAAATAGTACATCTGAACAAAATGAGCAGTTTTCTAAATCACTCCCACAGAAGTCGGGAAAGTCTTAGTTATGAATATGCCTATGTTAACAAAAGTGTGTTATACCTCGTGCACTTTCTGCTACATAAACAAAGTTAATGCATTACACATTAACAAAGTAGCAAAATTACACAACCCTAAGCATGGGTTACATAATCTTGCTGTTACCTTAACTGTCAGATTTAGAGCTTGATTTCTCTAACTCAGCAATGCATTTGTGCTAGGTATTACTGTAAATTCTAAACTAAATTTATTAAAATGAAACCCAAAAAGTGTCACTTGTTTCCCATAGATACCAACCACTCTCCTCTATGGGAAGAGCTCTGGGTGATAAATTATGCTCATGGAAACCCTGCATGCTACCTCCTTGACACAACTAATCTCTGCAGAAGCGCTGTGACCCTCACAGGGAAAACTAAAGCGAATACTCACCCTCCAGGCTTTACTTAAGTATCCAAGTAGTACCAATATCAGTGAATTATTCATGCATTTAACACAAGCATATATACATCGAAACCATACAGCCTAAAGCAGGCTCAAACTTCACCATACCACAGGATCAGTTCCGAGGCTTCTCCAGGGACACCCCACTCTGTGATAAGATCACGTTTTCACACTATAAACAATACATCACATCCAAAAAATATTAACCTTTGCACAGCAATTTTGGAGAAGATGTAGCTGAGCTCTGGTTGATGTAATCAGAGTTTAATTAACTATATGTATTCATTTGGTAGAATAAAACATTATTTAACTTAGAGCCTTTAAAAGTAGAAGGTTTTAAAATTTGCGCAGCTATCTCCTACACATACAGTTAACATTTTAGAAATTTTTCTCTCTAACTGGACAGTCTTTAATCATCCAACCAATTGGTGAAGTGCAAAAAAACAGAGCAACTCATGTCACAGGCTTGATTCTTAGCTTCATGACTGCTGTTACTTTAGAAGTAAACACATACATGGTTTCCAGTCTGTGACATCCACTACACCAAAAGTCACCTTTCTTCATCTTCCTGACAAAAACATCCTCCTCCTTTGCAAATCAAAACTTAAAGCTCCAGAAAAATACTAGGTTTGCATCACAGGCATATCAGAACTTTCTGATTTCCTCAGTATAAAATTCATCTGTGTCTCAAATGCTTGCATATTAAATTGCTCCATTACATGAGGAATACAAAGGTTATTTGGTAACTGCTCACTCATATGGAGTGTCATTTATTATTTTGCTATATTTTATATAGCAAAAAGGATCATTATTATACACATACACTTACATCTCACTTCTATTTTTCTACAGGACAAACAGATCACAAGACGAAGCAAGCTCAGTTGCCCTTGAAAATAAACTTTGTCAGAACCAAAAAAGGCCATTGCATCTCCACAACTGAATCTGTGAATTGGACCCTCAATTTTGAGTGTTTGCTTAACCAAAACCCAAACTTGCATTAGAGACATGTCTGTTAATGACAAGTGAATGCTCTGCTAACTTTTGATCATAGGAGAGAAATTAGCAAAGTTAATACTGCTTAGGTTTAATCATTGGCAAAATCAGCGGAACTAATTTTAGCTGAGCAAAGCAATGTTCTGAAAACTTCGTTAAAAGGTGATTTTCAAAGTCCAATAAATGAACTTGAAATGCAAGGATGAGAGTAACAATATACATCCAAAAGATCTAGTACATTCAGTGCCTGAAACAAATGTGAAAATTTGTACTTGTTCCAAGAACATGCCAACTATCTATCAGTACTGACTTTCTAAATCTGTTGCCACATGAAGAAGTAACAAGTAAACCTACGTTTTTGCAACCAGTGTGCAAACTTCTACAAAAATTTCAGTAGCAACTGTTTAATACAATGGTAAAATGCAAAACTGACAATGGGACTACTGATTTTCTACTAACTTTGTGTATACACCAGAGCATCCTAATCAAAAAGGAAAAAAATAATTAGCATGTTGAAATAAAATGGAAATGTGAAGGATTTGTTAATTGTATCCTATAAACAGCGAGGGTTTGATACGTAAAGTCATATTTTAAAATATTATTAAATGTCTGATAATTTAATAAAAAAACACAAACCCACAGCTAATTTTCAAACAAGAAAATGTGACAGCCCACGCAAGTAAGGTAAGAGCAAACTGTTGCCAGTTTCTCCCTTTTGTTTTAAAATGTCATTGTCTATTTTTGCAGAAGCACACAGTGATGCTGACACCTTTAAGCAAGTAAATGTGATATTCTGTAAGTATACAGGGGCTCACACATGTTATAGATGAGAGTGGAACATATATTTGTAATAGGAAATACAAAAAAATTCCTTGGAGTTCTTCACTCTTACAATTTTGATCTTCAAATCTTGTTGACATTAAATACTAATGAATGTGTGGGACGGAGGCAGAGGGGATACTCTTAAAAAAAATGAAATAATGAGGTAAGGCTGCCCAATCTAGAAACATGCCAGCAAACATTTGGATTCTGATCTATTATACTTTGTCCCATGCTTACAGAGAAAACTTACTTTTAAACACTTTATAAAGGGTGTTGTATGTGGTAGCATTATTTTTCAATTCTTTTACTTATTAAGCAAAATTGCATCTCTGCCGTGAGACCTCTGAACAGGGAAGAGCTACTACTTTTACCCTTTGTAAGGTTTTCTAAAATTATAGTGAAGTATTTCTCCTATAAACATACTGAAATTATTCTAAGGCTGTGGCTTTCAGGCTGCATCAAAATCAAAGTATTGGACTTCGGAAAAAATAAAATTCCCATCCTGGTCACAGGTCAAAGTTCTCTTTCCTAGAATACAAGATACAAGACCACAAAGACCAAATTTTTACAATTTTAACAAATTGACAATTGTCTCAGATCAGTATCCCTTTTTTCCTGTTGGTTAAGAGCAGGAGCACATACTGCAGAGTAACAGGAAAAGCTGTAACACAAGTAACATTTTTTAGAAACTATACAAAGCAAAAGTACCCAGGTAACTCTCTGTAAGTGCCATCTTTCTGCACTTCTGTGCCTGCCAGCTTCAGAAAAGTGGATTTAGTCTTCACCTCATAGAATCATAGAACGGTTTGGTTTGGAAGAGACCTTGAAGCTCATCCAATTCCAACCCTCTGCCATGGGCAGGGACACCTTCCACTAAACCAGGTTGCTCAAACCCCATCCAACTCGGACTTGAACACTGCCGGAGATGAGGCATCCACAGCATCTCTGGGCAACCTGTTCCAGTGCCTCACCACCCTCACAGCATAGAATTTCTTCCAAACATCTCATCTAAACCCACTCTCTTTCAAAGCCAAACCCTCTTGTCCTACCACGCGTCCTTTTAAAAACCAAAGTCCCTCTCCAGCTTTCTTATAGGCCCTCTTTAGGTACCAGAAGGCTGCTCTAAGGTCTCTCCTGAGCCTTCTCTTCCAAATAACCCCAACTCTCAACCTGTCTTCAGAGGTATTCCAGCCCTCTGATCATTTTTCTGTCTCTCCTCTAGGCTCACTCTAAAAAGTCCACATCTTTTTTATGCTGGGGACCCCAGAGCTGGATGCAGTACTCTACGTGAGGGTCTCACAAGGGCAGTGTAGAGTGGAAGAATCACCTCCTTCAACCTGCTGGCCACACTTCTTTAGATGCAGCCCAGGATATGGTTGATTCATGTTGCCAAGTCATGTTGAGCTCTTTCCACTTGACTTTAGGTCACCTCTTCTTTTAGCTGTTGTTTGCTCCCTTGTCCTGAGTCAGGGCCTACATTCACACGGAAGCTTTGTAAGTAGGGCAAGTCTAACTCCAGGAGTGGAAGCTGCGAGCCAAATTAAGCTGCTTCTTACAGCACCTGAGGAGGAGATTCACAGCAGGACACCTCAGCTGAGTGTGACAAAACACCAAATAGACAGAAGGAACACAACCACAACAGTTGTTCTCTCTCACCCTCCTGGACTTACACACCAACTGGCAGCCTGCAAGATGATGGTACTCAGCCTGAAACTCTACCTAAGTTTCAACACTTACCTCTACTCAAATACATGAGTTGCCTGCTTCCATTTGAAACGGAGAAATTGGGGAAGAGTCACAAATAATTACAAGAACAGACACTTTTGTAAAATATTCTAATCATTACTGGAATCACCCCTGGCACAACACCTCCATCCCCATGTTCCTGCCTTGCCCTGCACAGGACAGAAGGCAAACCTGGATGAGAAGTTGAACTGATTTGCTGTTCAGCTAAGATTGTAAAAGCAAATCAGAGCAAACATGACAAGAATGCTGCTCCAGCACTAAAAGAGTTTTGGCCTAACTCTCAAGACTTCTTACGTATTTTTCACTAAGAGCTCACTGATTAAGTGCATAAAGAACATTACACTGGGAGTTAAAAGTAATCTAACTCTGCTTTTGTGCTAAATACTTCTTGGGGTTCCTAAATCAATTCATCTTATCTCCTCACCTGGTGCCAAGATTTAGCAGCATGCAAGCTATTCTGCTTTACTTAAGAGGCAGTTCTTATTCTCCAGTCTTCCAGAAACTATTTCTTATCATACCCTATCCTAACGAAAGAGTTCTGGCCCTTCAGCATAGTATTAGTTACCGCTGACTACTGACACTTTACTCAGACTATAGATACTTTGAGAAGAGAAAATATTTTCTTTTTTTTTTTTGTTCTGTATTCATTTTATTTCTGCATTTCATCACCAGCATTCTAGAACAGCTTCTGTTGTGGTTATCTTCTTTGCTTTTTTTTTTTCCTCCCAACTCTTTTGTCACTTTCTCACTTCCATCTGTTTTGAAAAGCTATGTTCATGCTTACTAAAATCTTTCAAATTTTGCATTTTCAATTGGAACTGAAAAAAGGGCAATATCAAACACAGCTTTAAAATGGAAGCAGAATAAGTCTGGGAACCACCTCTAATCTCCCATCTTGTGTTCCTGTAGCATACACACACATCCACATGCGAGTGTGTGCATGAATTTGCACAAGCCTACTTCGTCCCTCTGATTCTTACGCCTCTTGAAATTAACAGGGAGGTTCATCTCAGCACTGATGAACAGATTTGTTAAGGCTAAAATTAGATCTTGTATTCACCTGTAATCACATTGCAAAATGTTGCATTACACGTGATCTTTTGAGCGCAGATGCTCACACCAATTACTGATAACAATCCATGAGAGTTAGTACATAGATCTAACAAGACACACCAAGGAGGACAGCAGGCTCTAATTTCATCAATAGAAAACCAAGGCAAATCTGGTACTCATTCCCATTTTTGCCCTGAGCAGTAAGTCAGCAGTATTCTTCAATACTGATTTAATTTAGAATTAAGAGTTTTCTTTAATATGACGGCTACACTCTATCTCACAAATCTAATTTTTAACCTTAAAATGTGACATAATATGAAAACTGCCGACACAAATAATTGACTGCTTTATTATAAATAGAATACTTGAAGTTATTTTTAAAATGCCTCATAAATCCACATTAAGTCTACTTTATTGATTTCAGAAAAGTTCATTTTATTTTCATAGTCATAGTCCATGATCTGTGCACTTAAGAAAAAACACTTTTTTCAGTTTCAACTGTCATTGAAATATCCTTCATTTCAAAGATATCAAGAAATTATCACTATTCACTTTCAATACAAAGCCTCTTACATTTCAGCTGTCATTTTCAAAAAATCATACTGAAAATAGTGTTTCTAAGCAGAGTTCAGTTGCAGTGTAATAAGTAATAATTTCATCAATTAGCAGTATTCAGCATCCACTGAGAGTTCTCTCACTATTATTTTATTCATAGAGTCCTTTGTGGAAGTAGCATACTAAAAAGATCCATTTATCCTTCAAGGTTTTTCATAAATGTGTCATACATCTTAGAAAACAATTGGTTATTATTCTCGCTCAATCTAAATAACTATAATAACTTCCAGGTGTAAAACCTCTCTTTATACTTCCAATCTTCTTTACTCCCATTATGGGTCTACATTTTTAATAACTTATTCTAACACTTCTACCTACTTTCACAAATGAATTCTGGAGTTTTGCATGGATGCTAGACATGCCTGGGTGGAAGGGTAGTCAGCTTATTGTTAAGAGCAGAACAGAGTTCAGTTTCATAGAATGCCCTTCACAATCAAGGAAAACCCAAGCATTTTATAATGAGCAAGATGCTAGTAGAGATGCTAACGGTGCAATGGCTGGACAGGAAAATGCTGTGATTATTAAACTCAGCAATAGCTTGCTTGCAGTGCATATTTTATTTCCCTTCCCCCTAGACCCCTCCACATATTTATCAGCACTTTTTTCCTCTCTCAGAAGCATATCCTGCCTTCTGTCCTTTCCTCGCAAGAGTGCAAAAGGCTCCCTTCAGAGCACAATATTCTCATTCCTTAATCGACTGACAGACATGCAATTGGGCAGTATGAGGACCTCTCCCAAGGCTGGGTACACAGCCCTGTACAGAGTGCACAGCAAAAGGAAACATCCCTGTCTTAGGAGACATGCATCTCCTACACAGCAGCCTGCTTCATTCTCTCTACATTGGCCAAATGTTTTGTTGACCAAGAAAAGCCCAGCCAGGACAGTTCATTCCAACAGAAGTTTAAATTTAAATAAGGCCTCTCAGAGCACAGTTAACAAAAACACACCAAAAACCAAGGCAAGCATGCCACAAAATATTAATAAATAAACTAGCTACCACACCAATCTCTCTGAAAATGGCACGGAGTCCAATCTCCATGATAAACATAAACCTAATGACACTGACTGTATGACTAATACTTGAAAGAAGAATGTCCTCAAGAAGAACACATTAACTAACACCAAACTTTCAGTTTTTGCACCTTCTACAGTCTCAAAGTGGTGTGCACAGCAGTATTAAAAAAACCCCTCCCACACCAAAAGACACGTAAATCAGACAGGTTGGCTGCCTGGACACTTTGCTCCTTAATTACATATATAATTGTTTTTGAACCTGAAATTAAAATGTCAGAATGCACCATGATTGCCTTTAACTGATGACTACAATCCCATCTAAACGGAAATATTTAGATTCATCACCTAGATACCTTTTTAATTTGCTTTCAAATAGAGTCACAGGCAAGCATGTCCTGCCTTCTCCCATTTGCACTGCTGGTGTCAAGTTGAACTGGAAAGGCCAACCATTTCAATGAACTAAAATAAACGTAATTTTAAGGTCAAGTCACTTGTAACACTTCAGGCAGCAAATGTCATACTGAAAATAAAATTGAACCTTGGCTTGAGCAGAGATGAAAGGTTTGGCATTTCAAGGACTTCACTGTGTTTATCACTTTAAATCTACAAATTAAATACCAACATCACATATATTAATATTTATCAAACTAATAATGCTTTCTGAAACAATATCTTTAAATAGGGGAATCATTATTAAAAACAAAATACTTTTATAGGTGGGCTTACTCTTAATTCAAATGGTGAAGTCTCTGAGACACCTAAAAACACTGAAAATTCCGCACTGGCTTAGGGAGGCATCTATGCAACAGTAAGAACCCAGATGTTTCACAGGAAGGTCTAAGTATTTTGACAGAGGAAAAGTGCAATTGCCAAACTCAGACCACAGCATAAAAAACCTAGGATGTTGAAAAAGTAGATTACTTCATTTCTGATTTATGATTTGGATAATATTAAGAAAAAACTCCTTCACATATCTTGATATAAACACTCCTCAAACGCTTTGTAATTTCCTCCTCACTGTGTCTTCTAATTTTTGTTTTTCCTGTTGGTTTTTTCTACTCCTACTTGAATCTTACGTTCTTTATCACATGCAACAGCAAAAAAATATTGGGTGTTTATTACAGTTGTAAGAGTCTATGAGCAGAAAAAAAGCAATTTAAAGTTTAAACCACAGACCCAGTCTGAATCATCTGTTATTTCGTAAAAGAATACACCTGGCCAATTGAAAGGCAAAATGTTCTTATTTCTAAATAGCATTATTATGGGAAGAAAATCTAAGTATTTAGTTCAATTCTTCCACTTACTTCTTAAGCTGCCTTCTTCCCCAGTCACAATTTGACCTGGATATACATGACTTTTTGTTTTAATTTCTATTTTGAATTATGGCATTGCATATTGCATTATGGAACTGCATACAGACCAAGAGGACAAAATGCCCCCCAAGATCTGCGTAGCCAATCTCTGTTGGCACGTTTCACAAACTGATGCTCTGCACATGTAGAGAGATGCCAGAGATCTATGCTGTGCTGATTTGCAAGAATTCTGCCCTTAGTATAAAAATGACAGCAAATGAAAATGAAAAGACTTTGAAAAACATGCCCACACAAACACCACCCTCTGAGCTTCTGATAAGGCATTTATGGCCAAAGGTTCCTAATCCCAAATGTTTGATTTCTTTGCCAAATCACATACTTGCCGAAGTCTCATATAAAGGCACAAATCCTGCTCTTCTCAAAGGCAACAGCACAGGGCAGGGAGCAGAGTGTGTAACACTGTACTGATGAAATAAAAAAAGGAATAGAAATCATATGCTAATAAGAGGAGGGAGGTTGCCAGGCAACCAGGGAGGGAGAGAAAGCAGTTTTTGATTTGAACTCAGTGCTGTCAAAGGGTTAGCATAGCCAGAACAAACAGGACATATTCAATCCAGCTTGTCTGCAGCCACCAGGAATTTCAGCTTTTCTCAATATTTTAACTAGAAGTGTGTTCCCAACTCAGTGCCAGTTACTTCTGTGTTCCCTAGGTCATTTTACTGACACTGGCAAAATGGTATAGGATAAGATGAACAGCAGAATTTTTCTAAGTGTTAATTTGAAAAGCAGCAGCTTGTGCCTTTGGGTAGCACACACTGCACCATGCATGTACACTGGCCAGCAGGATGGAGAGAGCTAAGCAATCCTGGGTCCAAGCAAATCCTAGTCCATCAGATACAGCCACACCTCTCCGGGCTGCACTGAAAACTGGGCAAGCCCTGCCTGCTGCTAAAACTGCACCCCTTCAAATGCGTCTCAAATACCTGCCCTGCGGCGCTGCACTCTTGTCCCAGCTGATGGGCAACATCCTGCCTCATGGATATCAGCTTCTTATATCAACATATAGTTGTACTTTCTTAAAAGATGTGACACTAAGCAGAGGAAAGAGTAAAATTCAAGTTTGGTCTATAACATAAAATCATCATGAAATTCATTTCTGTAACTAAAAGAAAATTAATTTCAGTTCCTGCTTGTTTTCAGAGTTGCTAACTGCAGTGACTGCTCTTAAGTCTCAGCCACGAGACGAGTGGGATCAGCAGCTCTTACTTGAAAGACCTTATAAAAAGAGTAAAATTCTAAGGATGTGGAAAAAATTGGATGTTTAACTCATAAGTAACATTAAAACTCAAAGGTTGAAGAAAAATGGAAAGCACAAGTCAATTTTTTTCCCGACATAATTATTTTGAAGGGCTTGACTGCTACAATCTAGCAGACTATCAGTAGTAGAGGCAAGACTATACATAATTCCTTGAGCATCAGCAGGATTTGCATATAAAACCTGAAAAGATAAAATGTTTCATGCAGAAGACTTTCCCTCCTATTTGCCAAATTTTAACCTGATGAGTCAATCATTGTTCAATTCTCTAAGACAGACATGATAATTGTGGTCTATAATCTTCCACGAGGTCTAAGCAATCATGCTATAATTGCTGTTCCACTCAGCTAAGAGTTTGTTACAATAAAACCACTAAAACAACGAAAGGCTTCAGAAATTCATTAAGCACAAACAGCTAAACAGGAAGTTTTGTTTTCTCACTGAGTGCTTGTCAAATGACCCTAGGAAGACACAGCCATCAATCTGGAACAGCCATCTGATCATCACAACAAGCTATAAAGCAGTAGCATAAAAACATTCTACATACTAAAGCTTCATTATGGAACTTCAAAAAACGAACAGGTATCTACAACAGAGAGAGACACTGTAATAACTGGGCTTTTAAAAACAAAAGTTTAGCCTCAATCAAAGAAAGCTAGCTTCAGCTATTTATTCACATAACCTTTGCCTAACAACTTTGTGAGCCATGCTGACTAGTAGAATTCCCTACTATCTTGCTGGCGGTTTCGTTTTTTTACAGTATTCTTTATTTTTCTATCCCTGCCCTGCTTCCCCCTGTGCGCACACCAAGCTTAGCTCTCAGACATACCTTTCTACCTGCAGTTTTCCACTGTTCTTGTCCATTTGCATCGGGAGAAAAATCTGACAAGAGAAACTTGCTTACCTTGCTGTCATAGCCCATGCTTGGTAACAGCTACTAAGTATATCCCAGGGAATGAAGAACTGCCACTGCTATCAAACCGGCTGCTTAAAACAGTATGGAATTTGAAGGTAGTACAATAATGCCTTCTCGAGGCTTAGGAGCACTTCCCAAGTGACCCTTCCATGCAGCAGGAAGCATGGCACAAGGGATTCTGTTCCCCTGGCTGACTCGGGAACCAGCTGCAGCCCTTGAGTGCAGGTGTGCTGTCTGTACCATCAGTGAGCTGCCCAAACAGCCCATAGCCTCATCCCACATTCATTAGGGCCTTCAGACAGCAGTGTAGAACTTGCTGCTGAAGGAACTCAAAATCAACAAACACGTGCCTGCTGGGCACTAAAGAATTCCTGTAGCCTCTTGTGTTCTCACTAAGGTCAGCACCCAATGGGCACAGTCCGCCCTTAAGAAAGATTCCTCTGAACCCTGAAGTAACACCAAAGAAATAATTGGATGAATTATACAGGTTTTGAAATTAAAAAATGTTATTTAAGAGCCATTTATACTTTCCGAAGCTAAGTGAAGAGAAAGCATAACATAGTTACAGTGACAATGCTCATTACGTTATAAGTGAAAGTGACACAGATTTACCCTGATAGCTCTCAGAAAATTCCCCAGTTGCAATTTCAGAACACGGCTCTAGCCCTTCACACCTTTCATTTTATTCTCACAAGTCAGGCATCAGTGCTGGGGTGGGAACAGCTGTGACAGCATTCTAGGTACCCAGCTGCTGGTCCAGCAGGGAATTACCCACTCATCAACACCCAATTCCCCTTTAAACATATGCAATATATGATTGAGAAAGAAGGAAAGATCTGTGAAGTGCCAACATACCGCCTACCTACTATAAGAACGATAACGCTGTTTCATTCTAAGTTGTATTGGGGGGCTGTTTTTAACTTTCAGTGAATGTTTCAGGTTTGTGACAACGGTGTGGCAAAGCGCCTCCACCCTGCTGCGAAGAAGCCCTTACCAAGGAAGGGGAGACCTACTCTTCTCCCCAGCCGTACTCTGCGTGGCTGAGAGGTAGAAAGTATCCACTACCCAAACACCACCGAGTGAAATGACACGAGACTGCAGAGAAACACTGGAATGCTGTCAGGAGAACACAGCACGCAGAGAACAACACTAAACGACGTCATTCAAGATTCTGCTCGACACTTAACCGTTTTGCAACTCATTAACTTCCGAGTACTTGATTTGACAATTTCAGTTCTTCAAAGAATCCTGAAGATTGCAATAGTTGTAATTATATACGGTTTACACACAATGACAGTCAGGAATCAGGTGAAACAAAAGAGAAGGCAAAAGAATGGAAGACTTTCTTTCCCAGAGTATGATTGGGAAGTTTACGTGAAGTCTGTAAACATTCTCTGCAGTTTGAATGTAGATTTAACAGTTTCACATTAGAAGTTAGAAAGGGAATGCTGCCCTCATAGTGTAGATTTCAAAAATTCTTGTAAAGACTTAGAGAGATAATAAACAAAAATCCAAGGCAAGTCCTTATACCATAAATCCAAGGTAGGTACTTTCACATGTAGCTATTTTAAAATAAGCTTTCTTTCCTTTTGCTTAGAGCATCTGCGTCCAAGGAATATTAGCAGCACAGTTTTATGGATGACTGTATTCAAACAAAAAAGGTTTGAGGTTTGTGGAGTTGCCAGTACTTGAGGGGAGGGAGTTGTCGTTTTGTTTTGGTATTTTGGGTGCTATTTTTGTTTTAGTGTTAAAAAAAATAAAATTGGTGAAAAACATATATTTAAATCACAACACGCCTAGTCTTCCACCATTTGGAAAGCAGATTTTTAGAACACAACTATCTATGTAACTTATTCATCTTCTTTAGTTAGGTCCAGAGGCTGAAACTGCTGGCTAAGCCAAACAAGGAGGACAAGATTCCTCAGGGACAGTTTCCTGGAATTTTTCTTTTGTAAAATAACTTGGAGAACCAGCTGTGATTTTAGCTACTTCTAGCACACATTCTTGGTTCCTCTTTAACCAATGACATGTCTTTTTATCCAGCCTTAACTATTTAAATAAATTATAAAGCAGCACTAGGACTTCAAACATAATTTTTAATATTTTAAGTATATGAACTGCAATTTGAGACACTAACCATTGAGATAAGTTTCATTAAATCATTGGTTCAGTTTTTATAGTGTAGCCAAGAAAGTGACCAAGACATTCAAGTTGTGCTGCCAGTGCTCATGTTGATAGACTCCTCCACTCAACAAACAAATTGCTGAGAATATCTATCTACAATGATAGGATTAGCTAACAGGCACTGTCCCTACTTCAAAGACAAAGATAAAATACATTTTTTGAAAATGCAGTACCTCCCCTCACCCAAAAAACCATGAAGTCCTATGCAGAGGGAAAACAAAACCAACCAACTAAAAACACAGAGGGCTGAAACACTGCATTAGATTTTCAGTAATTATTGATATATTCATCTGGGAGACAAACCATACAACAACTAAATTTATTTGAACAGATGGGGGAAGGACAATACATTTGGTTAGAAAGAGACTGTGTTGATTTCCTTGCTAGTTTAAACGACTGCTAAAAACAAAAACACAGGAAGATAGTGACCAAAATTTTCTATCTGAAACCTCAGAATAAACCAAACACTACCCTTTTCAAAATGAATCAATTCATCTCCTAAATCATGTAGTACTGCTTACTATCACCAACACAGGATCCTGCCATAACACTGTTCTTTGAATTTGAGTCATACATATCTAGAAATGCAAAGCAGTGTAATACAAGAAATATTTTGCATTAAAAATTTAAGGAAAGTACTCAAAACCTGTACAACTAAAAAATCAAACCTTTGTCATAGAAAAATGAACTTTAACACTTGGAAGAAAAATCTGACTGCTCTGAAAACCCTGAGCTGGTAAAAGACAGACAGTGTTGATTTCATACCAAAGTGCCACCCTAGCTGCCAGGAAGACTTCTGTGATAGTCCATTCTTCCCATCCATTCCATGCTTCAGTTTTATCAGAGTATCTGTAAGACCATTTCTGGACAGTAGTCATGGTTTGAGCAGCAGCTCAGCTAGGAAACGGACTGGACACAAAAACTCAATACAAGCACTAATAATAAAATTCAGTCACAACTGACTTAGAGATGTGTTCAAGTTTTTGCTGTGCATAGTTGTGTATTATGACTGGGCCTCAATGAGCTGCAATAGCCCACCTTAAACTTAACATTTTTCACTACAAGGTATACCACAACATAAAGTTGTGTCAGAGCAGAACAAGACTATCAACCACAAGCTGACTTATCATTGCTTTTGTTTTATTAGACTCTTCATAAAAAGCTTAAGTTCACAGCCAAATGTGAGGTCCTGTGAAGGGTGGGAAAACGCTACCTTGAAGCCCAGCCTTGCAACCTGGCTAACATCAGCAGGAGCTCCCCACGTGTGCCACTGCACCAGCCTTGGTCACACCCCACCTCAGCTCCGCCTTCCCAAGGCCAGGTCCGGACCCTACTTCCAGCACCCAGGACGACCTGCAGCAAGGAATGCCATGCAAAAATCTCAGGTGCCACAGGTGAGAAAGCCACGCGCAGCAAGGGTACTATTCCTGCCCAGCCTTCCACACAATTGTTCTGGTCCGAGGAGACTGGGTACAGTCCGTGAGCGCAGCCTGACCCGTGACGGGACAGCGATGAGCTGGGTTCCCCACAGCTCCGCTGGCCCATAGGCAGCTGCGGGACGCTGAGCCCGAGGCCATCGGCCACGCAGCTTGAGACCGTCCACGGCTCACCAGGTCACCGAGCAGCCCTGCCCCTCAAGAACCCTGCCAGAGCCGGGAGCCCGACCTCACCGGGGAGACGGGGCTCGGTCACATCCTGCCCTCGAGTTCGCTGGGAAGTGACGGGAGGAGGCGAGGAGAGGGGAGGCGCCGGGCACCACCCCCTCACGCCCCGGCGCCGGCCGCGCTCACCGTGGCGAGGACGGGGCAGGGGCACGGCTGGAGCGGTGCGTCCGGCGCTGCCCCGGCAACCACTGCCCGCAAGGGCTGAGGCTGCCCGGGCGGCTGGACAGCCCCAGGGGCCGGGGCTGGGGCTGCCCGCGGCCGGTCGGCACGGCACGACACGGCGGGACGAGGCTCCGGGCACCGCCGGCGGGCAGCGGCGAGGCACTTCCTAACGCCGCCAAACTTTACCGGGCGCCGCCGGGCGCCGCCGGCCACAGCCCCCTCCCCGCTAGTGACAGCCGCACGTCCCGGCAGGGCGAGTGGGTACCTCAATGTCCACCGGGTCCCGGCTCAGCACTCGAGCCATGGTGTCCGCACCGCCTTCCCCCGGCTCCCCGCAGTCCCGGAGTGGAAGGGAGCGGAGAGCGGGAAGAGGCGGAGCCGGCAGCCCGGGCAGCAACGCCCAGGTGGGCGGGCGCCCCACGCGCCGGGCCGGGGCCGCCCCGCGGGGCAGAGCCTCCCGGGGCACAGGCAGGTGTCGAGGGGGANNNAGGGGGAAGGACGGGCTCCCGGCCCCGCTCCCCGGGCCTGCGGCGGGCGGCAGCGGCCACCGAGCGGCGGGGACGCGGCTCGGCAGCAGCGCAGCACAGAGGGCTCTCCACACACCGCGCCGCCGCTGCACCCTCGGCACAGCCCCTGTGCCTCGCCCCACGTGCACACCCGGCCTCCTGCGCCCCTTCTCTTCTCATTCCCTGCTGGTAGAAGGGAAACTGCGCGGGGAGGGCCAAGCGTCACCCTGGCTGTGTTCATCCTCTCATGACAATGCCACGGGAGCAGCCTGCACGCCACGGCTGCAGCCAGCCTTGCTGCGCCTGGGGCCGCTCTCCTGCCCAGCCAAGAGGGGCGGACCCTTCCCGGCAGTGCTGGCCTGGGCTGTCCCCGAACCTTCGTCTGTGTCCCCACAGGGACAGCGAGTATTCCCACCCCCTTAGGAGACTCCCCTGGTGGAAGCCGTTCAGCGGGTGGGAGTCGTGCGCCAAGGCCAGGTCACTGCCTACCGAACATTGCAAGTATTTAATACTAGAAACACATTGTTTACGGTATCACGGAAATAAACGTTCCCACTGCAACACGCAGAAAGAAAGCAAGTAGTCTCCATTTGTGGAAGCAACAACAACACCAAAACCAAACCAAACCAAACCAACCAACCAGTCAACCTAGAGTGCACTTTCATTTAGCCACATCTATTATTCCTCATAATATGAGCACTTCTGTCACCGTTTCACAAGGATAGAGGAGTTTAAAACTAATCTTTGGTTTTTTCCAATGTGCATGCCAGGCAAGTTCTCTTGGGTTCTTCTTCTTAAAACATACCCCAGACCTGCTCTTCAACATTCTCTTTACAGCACTCATTTAATCCAGTTAGCTTTTATTCTCCCCTCTTTAGTACAGCATTAGAAAACAAAAAAAAAAGAGCTTCCCACTCCTATTTACCTTACAAAAAGCCTGGAAAACTGTAGGTAGCTTCTGGACATTGGTGACCCTTTGCGTGCAGTAGAGAATTGGTTTGCCTTTTCCTTTCACGTCTCCAGAGATAAGGCCTCTCACAGAATAGCATGGAAATTTTTCTTTACCTTGTAATTATTTTATTTCTTTCCATCTCTGTATGTCTGTAAAGGAGCACTTTGGAGATGCCCAGTGGAGAGTTGGGGTTTTTTTTATCTTGTAAGATGTGAAGAAATAAGGTTGTGGTCTTTTGTGTCTCAAGTGAGAGCTATATTTTCTCAAGTCTCTGCTTCAGCACTATTGCATAACAATTCTTGCTGATTACAATCACCCATGTAAAGCAGCTGAAGTGTTGGCAGGAAAATCAGAAGCAGGATCTCCTTCATTGCTAGTACTTATCTCTAACAAATCCAAGAGTCTTCGGTTCATTTCACTGGTACTGACATTGCTGAGCAGCTCAGTGGTCCGATGCTAGCTGGAGCATTTTCTGGTTGTGTTTGCTACTGACCTACAGCACTATGTTGACTATGCAAGTACATTAAGTGTAATTCATTTTCACAAGGAATATTTCCATGTACATGAAATAATAAACTGCTTTGTGACCAACCTCTTACAGTTTGTCTCCATTTGTTCCAAAGGAGCATTTACATAGAAAAGACCAGCACTGAGCTCTCCATTATATACATCTTGTTCTGCAAGTTGTAAATCCTTGGTTGCCCCCATGTAATGGAGCAACTCAAATGAACTTGACACCTGTAGGATTTTGACCAGTGAAACCAATAAACAGTGACACCTTGTTAGGATCGTTATTAAGGTTCTTTGAAATACATCTGCCCGAATTAAGGTGCAAATCAGACCATATGCCAGTCAATAGTATGGGTTTTATTTGATGGTAAATATGAAAAGAGAGAGAAAGAAGGAGAAAATAGGTGAGGGGACAGAATAAGGAAAATATCACCACTCCGTGGATCCCAGTCATGTCCATTGATCCTCTCCAGCTGGTCCACTTGGTGGTGAAGGTCCCCCCAGAAGCATAGAATCCAATGGGTTTATATACACTTGGGCCACGTAGCAAAGCCCAGGCACCACCCTTAGGGGCGGCGGGGAGGGGGTTAGTTTGCCATTGTCTCTTACAACAGACTCCAGGTTTGTTGTATCACGTGCAGCTCTGTGGTGCAAGGCTTCAGGAATGGCTCTGGGGTCCACTTCAGGGGGACCTTTGATGGATTAAGGCACCCCCTCAGCTGCCTCTCATGTGAACGTCCTGTGGATGTGGCCTGTGGGGTTGGGGGTTCCACAGCTGGGCCAGTTTGTGTAATCAGAGGATGGGTGTTAATTGCCTCTGGCCAAAGGTTATGCAACGCACCTGAAACCTCCTCCTCCCACCTTGGTTGCGGGGGAGTCTGTGTAAACCTGATTCTGTGAGCTGTGCTCTCCACCCCACCCCAAACTCAGCCGGGAATGATTGAAAAGTAGGTTTCCCTTTATCTAATCAGCAGTTTGACTTTTAGTCCAAAGTCCCTGTCTTCAGGGAGGTTTCTTTGGTTGTAGCTTCTTTATAATGAACAAAACTTTTTATCAATGTTTGAGGCATGAACTATTTTCAGTCTCTAACACAGCTTTAGATTTCATGGAAGTAGTAATTTTTCTTACTAATGCAGCAAGACTTATTCTATCAATATATACAGGTCAGAGAAAGGGATTCAGAGACCTAACTATACCCTGCTTTAACTCACAGCTCCTCTGATTTCTGTTCCCCTGTTTCTGCTGAGAATCAACTTACTGTCTTTAAACCATGGCAGTCAGCCAGTCTGTGTCAGCCTGCTGCTGTTTGCCAGCTTTCCCCAGCAGGTTGGGAGGGCTGGCCTTCCATGGATCACCCATCTGAACTCTGGATTCTCAGCTGGGGAAAATAGTGCTTTTATCAGCATTGAGCACGTTTACAGCTGAACTTTGTTTCAGGAATAAATGGACAAAACCAAGGAGACACACAAAACATGCATCAGAATACAAGTATTTCATCTTTTCTAAAGTAGAAGTTACAAGAAATTTTAATAAGAGGTGTTACACAGCCCAGATGTAGTTTGGGCTTTTCCATGAAGTGCTAAGCCTGTGGTTTTAATTTGTTTCTCCCCCCAGCAGGATTTTTAAAGCAGCAGAAACAGAGCAGTGATACTAAAGACTTAACTTTCACTTCTGACATGAAATGCTGTTGAGGCTTGGTTGAGTTATAGGCTTTTGAAAAATTGCCATTAACCTTTTGTTCCTTGTGCTCTTCAGGTAAAATTTGCTCACATGCCAAAGAAATAATTGCATGTGAACTTTCTCAGAAAAGCTCCAGGCACTCGCTGCTACCAGACCAGCTACAGCCTCGTGCTAGGAGTGGTTTGCCCTCACTGGGAGGGCAAAGGAGGGCAGGGCAGCAGAAGGTGAGAAAAACCATGTCCTTCAATTTCAAACAGTTCCAGGAACACAACCTGCAATCTAAACCAAAAGATTCCTCCTCCAGCCATTTCAGTAGCTAATCTCCAAGTTTAAAGGGTAAACTGTAAACTCTGAAAGTTCAGCATTCAAATTCTGGCAGTGATGTATTAGGGAGCCTAGAGGTCTCAGTGTACTAATATGTGGTACAAGCAGCTCCCCACTTTTTCTTCAGAACTGCCCCTGATTCACATCAGTTCAAGCACTAGAGAGACTGACATTCCAGACTTTATTTTGCTGTGTAGTTGTACCTTGAACCTGGTGGGCACTCTTTAATCCCACGTTATATTTATTTCAGGAGCAGGTTCCTCACTCATTGCATATGATGAAGAGTGATGGTTACAGTCTCACAGCTAGCATCTCCCAACATCTGAATACCTGATTTAGCTATCTAGATTGCTCATTACACTTAAGCAAGTTCCCCTGTCAAATTCATGGGGTTTGGGAAAGCCTGAAGTGAACCCAAGTTGCTCTTTTACTTTCTTTCTACCTAACAACGACAGTGCAGAGATTTATATTTCAGTTATTTACTGCTTCTGCCCTCTTAGTTTGGCTCAACCAAATTCAAAGTAAAGGTGATATATCCAGTATGCACAGGGTCCAAGAGAAATGGGATTAGCGAGAAAATGCCATGAAGAATACAAGCTGCTTCTGGATGCTCACAACAGCTTCTCAGATTTATTTTGATTTTTTTCCATTACACTAGGAGTCATAGCAGCAGTGGTGGTGGACTTTTACAGGACAAGGTAAATCACTGTTAAAGCTGAAGGTAGTGCTGCTGATTCCAGTGCCAGGTTCATCAACATGAGGATATTTGTGTTGCATGTCTTCACTGTACTGGTGTCAAGGAGGAAACAAGTGTATACACATGAAAAAGTTGAAGTATGAGAGGGAGAGGTTTTACTGTACTGTTTCTGAAAGGTGCATAAGCAAAGACCATAGACTAGCTATGCCATCATTTGTCCTCACTCATCCTAATCCAGCACAGGAGGACTTGAATTCAAGACTTAATTTAGGGAAGCTTGCTCCGACTACCTCTCCTGAATAGCAGCATTGATGCTGCAGTATATAATTACAGCTTTGTGCATTTCTTCACCAATTTAGGGAAAATGCTCAACTTAAGACATTCACACAGTAGCGAAGACATGCACTGCTTTTCTAATCTGCTTGTTTGCAATTGGATTTACTCTTCAGTGCTCAGTGCTTTTCAGAGAGAGCAGCTACACAGGATAATCCAGGGTATGGCACAGTGCAGGAGCACCAATGCTCTTTAGGTATGAGATACACACAATTTTAAATTCTGTTAGGAAGAAGCTCTGACCATTAGTCAGACATAGCCTTTGGGCATGGAACTGTAAAGCACAAATAGATGAATAAGTAACAAAATGGCCACCATGTGGGCCCAAATGCATTTAAAACTACAAATGAGCTGTTCTTTAGTGAGTCCACTAATTTATTCCAGCCATCTGTATCAGTGTAAACAAAAGCTTGTCTCCTAAAGTGCTTAATAATTTTTAAGATGTAGCAAGGACCACAAGTTTCAACATGATCATCTTGGGGGAAAAAAATTAAGAAAAATGAACCCACATATTTTCACACCACAAACATCTTTTGATAACCACTATCATGAAACTCAAAGAAATACTAAAAAGTAAAACTTGTTCCTGGCATGGCATATTTTTTCCTATTTAAATTCCACCAAATGTTTCATTAGGATAATTTAGGGGATNCCCCCCCCCCCCCCCCAGTCTCCAGTGATGATATCTGTATACAAATTCTATATTTATTACTAAGGCTGAAAATTGCTAAATTGATGTCCTGGGTTTATACTGCTCTGAGAATCTTTTCTCTATATGTGCCCCACTTTATTTTCAGAGTCTTAATATGCTTCTCATATTGCTGAACCTTAGCTAAGTGAATAGTCAAGAAATCTGAGTCTTTATAAGTTAAAAAATGTACACATTTAGCGTGATTGGATACAATAAATTACAAGTCTCAGATTAAGATGGGATTTTGGAACACTAAGCATGAGGGAGAGAAGGCTGTAAATACTTTATAGGAAGAGTACGTTGGACTTAATTTTAGAGGTTCTGAGCAGACACTCAGTTACATCAGAAAAAATTATTATTTCTGGAAAAAAAACCAAAATCCATTATAATATTTGAAATTTCAAAATCACTTAGTTGCCTATGAGATCTTTCATAATTGTTGTGGTGGAAGGGGTGTCACGTTGATCTTTCAGCTCCAGGTGTTAAAAGCAGAGGGTGCTGCCTTCCAGACATCACACCTCTGGGTGAGAAGAGAGAAAAGTAAGTTCTGTTTTGAAGGAACAGACCATTTGCATTGAGGCCCAATACAGGGTGTTATTTGCATCTTCTACATTCCCTGTGGCAGCCAGTTTCTGACAAGAGTGAGGTCTGCCCTTTGAGACCCGGTTTGGAGCTATTTCATTGTGCAGCAGTGGAGTAGGAAAAATGATGCGAAGCTCATGCAAGAGCCCTGTAGATGTCAGCTGGCTGGATGCAGCGATACCTGACCTTCCAGTCCTCCCTCCCCTGGACAGAGAAGGCTTTCAAATCTCAAAAATGTCAGACTTCCAAGCTATTATAGAATGGGCTTACTACAGACTTAACTTCTGGTAACAGCAAGTATTTCTTCATTCGAGTAAACATTAGAGATTGTGAGTTACTGCCTAGCTTATAACCATGCAAAATTAACTACTTCTGGGCTTGCAGTTCCAAAGGGAAGCATGCAATGAGATCAGAGGAAGATCAGCCTCCAAAAGAGACAGACACCACCAGTATATTCGCTGAACTATTGGCATGAATTCATCCCTCCAACTATGGCATCAGCAGGAGATATATTTATTTAAAGAGATTATGTAGTTTTGTTGCTTTCCAGAGATACTAATGTGGTACAAACCAGCCTCTTGAATTATTTACGAAATATTACTAGTTTTAAGCTATTGGGCTCTATAGTTGCACCATAACTCATTTCAACTTCGATAGCTTTCCAAATGCCTCACAAACCAAACATTTGACAAACAAAATGGCTACTGTTTCCTTTCTTAAATTACTATTTTTAAAAGAAAAACTTCCACCAGGTTAGCATCCTTGAAACAAACTGTGTTTGGATCATTTTAAATTTGGTAGTTCAAAAAGGAGCAAGCAGGTATGTTTTTCTAAGAGAAATACAGTAACTGATGGTAATTCAATGTCCTTATAAATAATTCAATTAATCCTTTGTCTATGCAATACATCCTTTCCTCTCATGGCTGAAATCCCAGCTGTGGGAAAATGACTGGAGACCCTGTGGACAGGTGATTGGGGGTACAGTTAGAGGAAACTCAGGATTTATATTAACAGGAGATATGATAGGGTAAATCACACTTGCTGCTCCCTGGATGGAAAGTGGTTGCCATGACTTAAAGCTTATTCCACGATGATTCCCCGTCACCTGCTAAGGGGGATGGAATGGAGCGTGGAGCAGAGTGGAGACATCGCGGCCAGGCTCTGTGGAAATCCTTTGAGGGGGAGCTGGATGGTACTTTTCAGCTGATAAACTGCATACCACCTGTCAACCAGGGGAGATAGGGGAAGATGTCTCACTGCTGAGCCAGCAGCTGTGGCAAAATCCCTCTCCTTAGATGAACTTGCATCATTAAAGCCTAATAATAATATTAATGCACCACTCCATTCCAAAGTTCCCCGCCTCTGAGGTGCGACCACCCCTCACTGGACGTGTGCCCTGTATTCTCTTTGACTGTATCTTTAAAAGGAAAGTGAGATAGCTTTACACCAATCAGTAACAAAGGATGTATGACTAGAGGCACTCAAGCTCCACCTACATACAAAGAAATGGTATAAAAGTAAGTCGAGAATGTGGGAAAAGTTGGGGAAGACTCCACCACAACTGCTGGGATCAGTCAACAGGCTGAACCAGTCTTCTCCGTCACAGGGATGCCTGTTGGGTAAGAATCATACTCTGTGCATGCTGAACATTTTATTCCTCCAAGTATATTTTTGCAGTCAGACACTATCACTGACACCCTTGTAACCCTAACCTGTCACAGTTTTATATTAATAGTGTTATTCTGTAAACTGGTAGCGTGAATCCTTTGTGGACACTGGCAGTTGCTGGCAGTGGGTGACATACTCAGATGAAGGGAAAGACTTGCTGAGAGGTCTCCCTTTCACTGCTGGTGTTTCCCTAAGTCAGTGGAACCACTCTCCGATCCAGCAGGACTGCTCAGCGAAGGATCCCCCAAACAGGATACTGATAGACTGGTCAGACACAAGGGTCTCAGCTTTCCTGGGGTGCTGACAGACAAATTAAACATTTAGAATCTAGTAAATCTCCCCACACTAAGGGTTGAGGAAGTCTCCCCTTTTCACGTGACACCAGCCTTACTTGGTTAGTACCTTTATAACACCTCCAACTATGCCCTGTGACCAAACAAAAAAATCTGCCAGTCACTGTGAGATCTGTTATTAAAGCACTAATGAGAGTACTACCAAAGAAAAACCATAGCAAATGATAGGAGCTGTATGCTGGTCTCATCACAAATCAGCTTGGTAGGCAGGTTTACCAGAGAAGTCTTAGATTTAACAGAAGAGGCAAAACAAAAATGAAGAGGTAGTATGTGCTTGCTTAGAAATGATGATTCACAAGTTACATTAGTTGTTTAGCTGTGTTAAAACACATATTAGCTCTCTATTCTTAGACATCTTCCCATTTAGTTATTATAGTACACAAAAATCAACATTTCTCTTTTCATGTTAACTTCAATGTGTACTGGATTGCCATTAAAACAGCAAAGCTTTTCGCCCTCCACCAGTGCTGTCTGTAAACATTAACAGGACTCTGCACATTTTTAACCCTACTCTTCATATGCCTGCAAGTTGCTTCCCACAGAGTTCCATTTACGTGGAAAAATTCATTTTCACTGTCCTGTAACTTCAGCAGTTGTGGCCATACACGCAGTGAAATGTGTTGCTCCTACTGCAAGATTTAAACACAGTTAAAAGACTATATATTGAAAATCATTTTCTAATAGAGGCTATTGTCTTATACAGGTCTCTACAGTGCTCAGTGCAACAAACTTCAACTATAACTTGAATTTTATAATAGTGTCTAACAGCCATCAACACTAACAGACACAGGTAATTAACTTGAATGCTTTAAGCCAAGCAATGAAATACTGCTGAAGAAAAAATGTTCTATATTGCTTGACATTTCATAAAAATTTCCTGTGAAGTAACAGTACTTGGGCTGAAAATTAAATAGAAGCCCCCAAAGCACTAACCAGCACATCTTTTGCTTTCTAGCTTCCAGCAAATAGGGCAAAAGAAATAAACATTTAACCAGGTTTTCCATGGGACAGTTCAAGAAAATCTCTTCCCTACCTTGCTACATAGTTCACTTTTACTCAGGACCTATGCACTGCATAGAAGAAAGCAAATTTCCACTTATAATCTCAGATGTAGCTGTAGCCCCCAACTGCTGGTGTGAGATGATGTATAAAGACTATCCACAGTCTCAGCTGTTGACTGGGGAACTGATGCTCAAATAATATAAATGACTTGTGGTGCATCCCTGTGTCCTTGCTGAGCTACTACGCTGATGGCAAGCCAGTCATCTGTCTTGGACTGTTTTGAGCAAGTTCCTGAAGCTATTTCTGAACCACTGAAATAGGCTAACTTTACAATCAGCAACAGTTATTGCCTTCTTAGCAAGGTCAAAGTGAATAGGAGAAATTAATTCCTACCCAAGGTCCCTGCAAAATATGGGCAAGACGTTAATTCACTGCCATCCTAGCCTAAGGTAGCAATTGTCAATAGGACAAACAGTCTGCATCATCATTTTCACTCTAATTTAATCAAGGTCATATTAGACCACTACATCAAATCAAGCAGAATCAATTTGATAAAAAAAAAATCTGAGCTAAACCAGATTCCTTTTGGAAATTAACCCTTTATAACAAACATTATCCATCAATGTAGGGCATCTTATTTCCACTGAAAATTACTACTGCTATAGAACACATGCCATGATATAAAAAAATCTTCCCCCACCAAATAAAACAAAATTACACTGTCTAATCTCATGCCTAAATTTGTGTTTGTTTGTGGTTTTTTTACTGTGTATTGCATATAAGTCTCGCAGTGCAAAACAATAATTTTCACAGAAACTGAAAGATACATCTGACAAAAAAAGTACTGTATTGTCCTGGGTGTCATTCACCTCACACAAATTTAGCTTTTAACAAGAGAAAAAAATAAACAAATCCTCATGCTGTGGAACTGCCCACTTCTTACACAAACGAATAAAAGGTTTTATGTTCTTTCGCCTTTTTTTCCCTTTTGGTTGATTAGTTTTATTGGGGTTTTGCTTGTGTTTTTTGACATTACGTCCAGTAGAGCTCCTTCCCAAAAATTCAAAACAATTATCACTTTAATTGCAGTGCGTACATATCCAAGATTTTGCTCTAACTGCATAATAATCTATTGCTATGGCAACTTTTGGCTATGCTGCATTCCACCTTCCTGCAGAATTCTTAGGTGGGCTACTGCCACAACAACCAGCTAGGAAAGCATGATCTCCACTGGCTGGGCCACAGATATAGTCCTTTTAGCCCACATAGCAAACTCCGGCTTCCAGCATTCCAAAAATTTGAAAGACCCCTCCCATATGCCTCATAACACCTACATCAGTGGCTTCTACGGCAATGAAATCTACACATGAAATATACATATACATACTTGTAATTTCACATTTATTGCAGAGAGAACCTATATCACTGTCACTGGATATTTTTTATAAGCCTGAAAGGAGCAGAATTATCATAGGATTTAAAAGGCTTCTTTATTTTTTTAATCTTTTTTTCTCAATCACAGAAGAAATTAATCATAATCCTATGAACAAAGGTACTGTAAATACCAGAGTCAATACAGCCTGACAATTGAGACTGACTAAGGAGCTCCCACACACAGAGCCAGAGCTGCAGTTGAACCCCGTTGTAGCAGCCTGGCCGGCCCATCTGTTTGGTGTACGCTTGTTTGTTACTCTCCCATCATATCCTCAAACTGCCAGCTCTGAGTTTGAGTTATGTGCTTTGCAAGTACACCCCAGCCATTTAAAGATAAGCTCCGCCCTGCCCCCATTAAAGCCACAGTAAGACAATTTTCCTTGGATCTGATTTTGCACTGCCTGAGTAATGAGACACCGAGCAAGTACTACTCACTACAGATGTAGTTGTGGTCTTGTGAGGGACCAGCCTTGGCATCAGCAGGATGAATTCGAAAAGGTGCAGACCATGGCAGAGTGAGACATACCTGCCTGTGTTTCTTCCAGTTAGCATTTTTTTCCTTTTAAGTCTGTTCCTCCATCTCATACTAGTTGCACAGAATGCAGTGAAGAGAAGTAGACTAGAAACATTTATGACTAAGTGTAACCTCAGTGTTTTGGAAGAGGAAGAATACACTTGGGACTTACACGCCCTGACTTCTATATAGATCCATGAATTTTGGTAAGCTGTATTGTAGGGTTTATTTTTCCTTTTAAAGCTGAAATAAAGCACTCAACAAAACCAAAAATATAGAATCCCTTTGGTCAGAACACATTTGGTTGGAGGAAAACACAGTTTGCCATTTAAAATTGCTACAACCTAATTTATTTTTTAATATAAAATTTAGGACTCCTATCCATGGATTGTGACTTTTAATTTCGAAATCAATTATGGGGTTTTTTTTATCTATCAAATATAAGATGTTGTATCTTAGCACCAAGATAGTGTAATGAAACACTACTTTAAGATATAAAAATCTTTATATCACTGAATTTTTAATTTCCTTTTGCCCATTATTGAAGGGAGTTTGGTTTTTTTCAAAGCATATCTACTACGGCAGAAAGTCTGTCTAGGTGTTTGATGATAATTAGCAAGAAAATTAGCCTGCTAGAAATGCTATTCATCGAAATACCACTGAGTCCTAGGAAGATTGCAAACCTCTGTTGGAAAGTTTCTCAGAGGCAGGCTACTTGGTTGCATCAGGTTTAAATCACATGAAGTACTGATTAAAGTCTTTTTCAATTAACTATCACCAACTTAAAAGGTAAACCAGACCTTTCATGTCCCATTTTAAGGGAACATCTAGGTCCAGATCCTCAACTCTGTTAGGGCTGTTTTACTACTCCACAGCAGCCTAGAGGCTGCCAACTAAGCTAATGGTTGCTATTCTGCCATACCAAATACAAAGAGTAAAGAAACGTACTCAAAATATGAGTCTGTTTGGGCCAAGCTTTAGTAAATAACACCTCAATTCCTACTTGAGTAATCGAGCAGCTGAAGTTTCTACAATACTGTATATTCTGTTATACACATCACAGTAGAGGTTTGGGGGGGTTTTTTTCATAACTTTTTTGAAGCGCCCCAGGCATACCCCTGGGGCTGCACGTGACTCTTCAGTCTAAGCTTCTGCCTTTAATACACTTTTCCCCTGTTTTGTTTTCCACTCCCCTTCTCTCCATTCTACCACCTGTTCTTCATTCTCTTTGCTCACTTGCCCACGTTCCATGTGGAACTTTTGCTTTTAACTCTGTCATAGCATCAAAAGCCTTTTGTTTTCTCATTCCTCTGTGATGAACAGTTTATCTTTGAGTAGAAAGTCAATCTAGTTTTTGTTAATTTTCAAGCAGAGTATGGCTGCTTTTTACAGTATTTATTTTTGTAAATAATGGGTCTGCAGGACACAAAGCTGACTTTCAAGCCAAAGTAAATCTTAGGATGCTAAAGACAAGTCACCTTCTGTCTGATTGATCCTGAGTCTTAAGGGATGGACGACATCTGCTATAAGTTAGAATTATTCTGTTTGGAGAAAAGCCAGAGGACTGGGAAATTAAAAAAAAAATAAAAAAGAAAGAAAGAAAGAAAACCAAAACTCATAACCAAGCATCCTTCTGATAAAGATGCTTTGGACATAATGAAATTATTCAAACACAATGCAAGATACACATGGGTTCTTTACATCCCGTTTATTTCAGGTGGTTTCCCAGTTTCCAGGTAAACATGGAAAAAAAGAAATGTGCTAGTAGCAGGAAATGTTTTTTCTTTCCCTACTTCTGTGGGTGAGCATTAAGAAGTATTTCTTCCCTATCAAGTTACTCTAATCCATGTTACATTTCACCTCCCATTAGCTTGACTGCTGCATCAGGGCCTGAAGTTCATATAGTGTAACATGCAACGAGCCTCTTTTGCTCCATAGGGAACTATAATAATACGTGCTAAAAGCGTATGAATTTTAGCATCTGTAGGACTTTCTTCCTTATGATTAGCATGCCTTTACATGTTTCTTTTTATTACATGTTCGAAAAAGAGTAAACTAGTCTTTTCTTTAGTAAAAAGGGCAATGAAAAAAGCTAAATTGCTTAGGATGTGAAGTTAAGCATCCAGTAGCTCAGAAGTCTGCCTGTCTCTGACAAACTCAGTGCAAATCAATTATATTTCAGAATCTGACCTACTATTGGTAGGCAAAACCAAGAAAATAAAGCCAAAAGGCAGATCCATCAAAGGGGCTTTCAGATACAAATCATAATCTTTATCAGTTAAAAAGGAGAAAAACTGTGACAACAGGAATAACCATGAAAGGATAATGGTTGGTAGCAGAGCTGGTGACTTTTTTCTAGTTCTTCAAAAGACGTAACAGTGTAAATACTAGTGAAGTGGGTGGGGGGGAACTTTTTTTCCTATGATCTCTATGTTATATGCACCACAGAAATACCATTAGTACACTCTAACCAAAGGTATCAGGAAAGATGAAAAAAATTGAAATCCCAAATTCTTTAAATCAGTTGCAAAACATACCTGTAGAAGGAAGTTCTCTAAAGCAGTAAGATTTCAGCAGAAACTAAAGAACTGATTAAAGAGATCCTCTCCCCACACTGGAAAAAGCCTTTCATCCAACAAAGACCTGTTTCTGCTCACCTTGAGCCTTGTAAGCTTTTTGTGCCTGCTAGGCACTAATTGATTTTATTGAGAGCAGGTGATCTAAATTAGAAAATTTAGCTCCAATCCATGACTAAATATGGAAATGCCTATCAGAGGCAGTGACTGTTTTGTATTTGCTGTAATCTCCCCCTCCCCTGGGGCACAGTAGATGGAAAAGGGAGCTTCGGCTTTTGTTTTTTGGGGTTTTTCTGTAATATGAGAGTCATACAGGAGGATAAGACCCTTGTGCTTTCCCCTTACAGTCTGCCCTTTGCTCGAAGGGGCCTTGCTCCAGAGCTTGCACGCAGTGAGTGTACAATACAGCAGCTCCATATTCCTGACTCACCACCTCCAAAGTGAGTGTAGGTGGCATTCGGATAGATCCGTGTGATTGTGTGAGCCAGGTGAATGCTGAACAGCTGCTTTTTGTGTGTTATTTCCAAACTCTGCCCACAGAACCCAGTGGGATAATGTGGATCACAGTATTCCTCTGTGGTTGTACAGAGACGTAGCACCCACTGATTCTTCCTGCATCTTCTTTCTGATCTTCATATTCATCACTCTTCAAATTACATGATGTGATGGGACCCACTGTAATCTACTTCCCCTTTCATGTCTGTGTTTCCACTCCATAAACAATATTTGAGAGCCTCTGTTTGCCTTCTTAATAACATAATATAGAAAATTTAAGTGTGAAATGTTTTTAAGAACAGCAAGAAGACTATTTTATTTCACAGAATCATAACATCTATTGTTTTATCAACTGCTTCTTCTAATCTCATAGATTTGGCTGTAGGTGCACTTGTTTAACCTCTACACCAGAAACATCTATGTTTTTACACTAGCTGCCCTCATTGTGTGATAAAAATATGTGATCGCTCAAAATTCCATGTGTATATAAATGGCCCTTATAAATGCTGGTTTTAGGGAGGAGTTTCCCATGGTATTTCATATGCAGTTGTCCTCAAGTCCAAGAGATATCAAAACCTCTCTGTGTCACCTTCCATCTTCCTGCTCTCTAAAGGATTCCCACATGCTGGGAAATTGAGAAGGTATCGGTAAATAATTATGAATGTCCTTTTGTGCCAGCACCTTTCCTGTATTTTTTTTTTAATTTAAAGAACATTACGGATACACTATCAAGGAATGACACTGTTCATCTGGTATTTTTGGAATAAACAGAAAATGTGACTTAAGGCTTTCTGATAAATTATATAAAATGGATTTCTTGAGGAGAATAATGTGTTATCTGTGGGTATTTCCCCATGAAACTAGAGGCTAAAATTCTGATTAGACATGGACATTATCTTTTCCAATATATTTCTATCAGTGCACTGATTTGGCAAATATTTAGACCCAAAGGTCAGGGCTGTTCATAAGTCCATTGATTTGAAAGTTGAATGTCTGCCCAAGATTAAACACAAAGAGCAATGCTTTCCTAAATCAATTTATTTAAGTCTGTATGTAAGTGCTGTGTTGAATCAGGGCCTAAAGTCAGCAACATATCAGGAAAGTTAATGAGTTTGGGCCAAATATGTGTATTAACAGCCAAAACATACAATGAGACAAGGAACATAATTATTACTTGGATTTGAACCAAGATCCCTGAATGTATAAGTTAACCAGATCTTTAAGTTTCATTTCTTTTGAAGCTGTTAGCTTAAATCTAAATGGTGAGACAGGTTACATTTACCTGAACATGCTGGGATGGCCCTTCCTTGTCTTCTGCTCTGCATCTGGATCTGCTTCCCGGAGAAGTCACAATATTAGATGGAAAAGCAGTGCCTGCTTGACTTTACCTTGCTAGGATGGTACAAAAGATATACCTAAACTCCAGAGCTGGGAAGAGCTCTGGACCCTACAAGATTTTGTTTTCTGCAGTGTCTTCAAACAGAAGTTTATTTTGAGTTTCTGTATAAAGCAAGTAGAAAGTCATCCTAACAAACACAGGAGATTATGGATCTGGCAGAGCACAATGTAGATCAAAATGGTTTTAATCATTACTCCCTGTTTTAATTACTACTTGACACATTATCTCTATTGTCCTTCTACAAGTCTGTCTCTTGAATGAAATATTAAAGGCGAGTTACAGCTGAAAATATATGCAGTCTAAAAAGAAAGTGGCTTTGAACTATTTGAAATGATTTATTGTCCACATTTCTTTATGAATATTTATTTGCCATGGTGAAAGCAATTCAATAAAGAGAAAACATGAGGACCAGTTAACTGAACATTTGCATACTCTAACAGTTAAAAAAAGGGAAAGAAAAATAATATGCTGCATTAGAATTGTGTTAATGTTTGGTTTTCCTGTTTCCTGTAGTTCATTAATATGCAAGATTCAGATCCTGAAGAGGAGATATATAAATAGCCTACGAATAAGTGTCCCCAGCCTTTATATATTCCCATTCAGAAGGAAATAAACATGTTTGTGGAGGGATTTTCAAGGCCAGGGTGGAGTCTATCGTTTTGTTTCCACACTACTTCAGGTAGCTGGCTGTAAATCTTGCTTTTTGCAACAATCATATGTAATCTAGGTCCTCACCTTGTCAGGACCAGAGGTCACTCATTCCCTGATGCTGCTCAGAGGAGCAGCAGGCATACCTGGCTATCAAAAGGAGACACCAGCACACTGATTATTTTAGTGTTTAAGCATGGTTGTGTGCACCAAAACCAAGGCCACACACACAGCAGTGATCCTTCTTTCCTTCGATCCTCAATGGAGGAACAGGGTTTTTCACGGTATGCGCTCTCATTTCTCCCTGTTTGAATTAATTTCATCGACCAAAAAGCTCTATGTGTTAGACTTGGAATGAACTTTGTTCCTCAGAGCTTCTTAGTGATATTCTGATACCCAGTCACAGATGGGGCCTTGACAGATTTTGTACTGATTTTCGTGATTCCTTTTCTTTTCTTTTTTTTTTCTATTTTTTTTTTTTTTTAAGCAGGATTGTTGCTCCTTGAGAATTCACATGCAAATGGAGATGTTCACTGGCACTGTTTCACAAGGAAGCTTGGTTGGTTGGTTTTTAGAACTGATAAACTGAATAGTATACAAAAGAGTATTTGGAAAAGGATAATCTTAATATATAATTGTTCTTGAGAAGGATGGTTACAGTAGTAAAACAGACTTTGGACAAATACGTAATTCTCTATGCATCAATATTCAGTTCTTCTGAGCAAGAATGATAATAATAATATTTATTTATAGTAATAATTATCATTATTATCTACCTGAAAGCTAGCTATGAGGCTAAATCATTAATATTTTCAAATTATTTCACAGTCCTTAACTAGAATTTGCCCTGAGAGTACTAAATATAATAATTTTCTCTGTATGCCTATTTCATTTTTCTTTGGAAAAAACACACTTAATGTGTTGCTGTCTTTACATTTGTCTACATAAAAAATTTTAAAATTCCAGCTGTTAAGCTTTTCTAGAAGTTAATAACAGGAAAATTTGACATTATTGTATTTCTTACTTATTTCTTCTTCTTTTGTCATAGTATTTTATCCCCACATAGATATCACAATATCATTATCATCTGGGAGCTTTTTACTGCTTGTACAAATACAGAAGTGGAGACCTACACTTGCTGTTTATTTCCTTGCCTGAATTTGGAGTTGGCAATGTAACCGCACATTGGTTCTCTGAAGTCAGAGGTCTCTCGATGTACCACTTTAAATGTATTGTGTGTATCAGAGAGTTTCTTTAAGTTGCACACGGTTAGATGCGACCCCATAGCACATGCCTGGATATATTTGTAGGTATCTCAAATGGTTTTTTCTTCTGCACTTTACCAGGTTCTGCGTTTATTGGCAAATGTGTATCAGTTACTCACAACTGAAGATACCCAGATCCATTTCCTTCAGTTGTTATCTGTTGGATAGCTAGACTCTAATGGCTGAAATCTACATCTACCAACATAAAAGCCACGGGATATGACACTGCTATCTTGTGGTTCCAATCAGCCTCCCAGTATTATAGCAGTACTTTTATTTAACTGTGTTTCTACTGAGTTCAGCGTGCTCAGCCACGCTGGCTGTTTTACATCGCATCTGCACGGTATATTGCGATAATTGAAAACTCCACACAGCCCGGAGGCACTAGCACAACAGGACGGGAGCGGGCTGGGGCATAACTAAGAAGAATAAGGCAGGCAGGCAGGCAGCAGCGAGCAGGGCCGAGCCAGCCCCTGCATATCTCCAGCAGCAGAGCTGGGTCAGGCATCCGGCAGCTGGAAGTCTCGTGGCGTGTGGCAGCTCTGGGAGCAGCAAACACCCAGTGCAGTGCCCGGGAGGAGCTGATGTCCCTCCGTCTGCCATCGCGGCGCTGTCATCTGGGAGCACAGACCGTAGGCAGTGTCCGAGGCTCACCTGGAAAATTACATGGACAGATCAAAACCGGATTCAAGGCCATGCACTTCACTGACAGCTCCCATCCTGCATGTGCCCAGCCCTTGCCAGGGTGGTTCCCCTTCCTAAAATGCCATCTAGGCATTAGCAGAGAATAGGTCAGATATTTTTTCTAGTGTTTCAGAAGTGTAACAGATACCAACAAATATCACTTGCTATTTGAATGCTCATTACTAGAATTAAAACAAATTACTTTAATTAAATGACTGGAGCAAGCCACAGCATTTCTTCCTATAGGCCTATGTAGAGAGAAGAAAAATGCCTGGAGTGTAAGAAGGAGAAAAGAAGAAATAATGAAAAAACAACTTGTGGCATGAAGAAGATATATATATTTCTTGCCTGTCCTCTTGGCTCTATCTATGAAGACTTTGTCCAACAACCTCAGCCAAAACTATTTAGTGAGTGAGCTGTGTGTCTGGCTGATGGAAGGTCCAGTTGTCCCAGGGGCAGCCTTGCAGGGTTTCCAGGAAGCAGACAAGTAGGTCTCAGCTGTGGGAGTCACGAGCTTTTCATGTCAGTAGCACACCTGAGCTGATGGGATGGTTTGAAGGAGTTAGATGTGGCCCTACCTTGTAGCAGCACCCCAAGAAAGTTGCTGATGTTAGATTGTCTCCACGGGCTGAAGATCTACAGCTTTCCATGAGTCATTTGGCGAGGAAGGAAGGAAGGCGGACTAGTCCAGGAAACTTAGGCTGTAGGGCTGTAAAATTGAGAGAGGTTGAAACATTCCACCCATTGGGGTTCTCCCTTAAAAGTATATTTGTATAAGAGATTAAACCACCCAGTATGTGTTTACAAACACATTTAAAAGCACTCTGAGGAGCAGATCGCACCGGTTCCTGCCCTCCCTGGTGTTCTGGCCTTGCTCTCTACTCTGCCCCTATTTGCCAGCCACAGCAGTTCAGCTCCCGAAGCTGGGGAAATGCCGTGCCTGGCCCCTGCAGGACACCGCGCACCGTGTCACAGGGCTGCACCACCATGGGCTCCGTGCCACCTCTTACCCCCTGCTCTGCCCTCCAAACGCCAGTGCCCCTGAGGCACAGGCACCATGGGTAGCAGTGGGAATCTGGGTATGTGTTCATGTTTTCATCTCCAAACTTTCTGCTTGCAGTGAAGCCTTTTAGGGCTCTATTAGGTCTCTGCATTAGGGGTATGATCATGTATATTTCCTGCTCATGGCACAGTGTTAATTAATCATTATTTCTAAAGTTCTTTTAAATTCTCAGACAGTGGCATCCATTATTTTCCTCTGACTCTTCTCTTACCTTTTTCTTCTTCTATTTAGTATAAGGAGTCATCAGTGGTGAACTGATTATAAGAAAATAATTTACATCATCAGTTCAGTAGTAGGACATACTTCTTAAATCATCTAAGATAAATACTTTTAATTAAGAAAATGTCCTACTCAATTCACTGTGGACAATCCCATCATAATGGATATTATTTCTGCATGCTAAATCTTAATCTTCATCAATACTGAATGCACAATGCAAAACCATTGTGAAAAAAAAAAGTAAGCTTACTGTAATATTGCCATTTTGAAGCTGCCAGCTTTTATATTCATTAATATGATGACAACAGACTCCTGGCTAACAAATTTTACTACAGATCAGAATTTTTATCAGATATGTATATGAGATCAAATCTATGCTAGCCTATTATTTGCAGTTTTTATTAAAAAGTTAAATTGGGATTATTATAAACTCTCTTCAGATTCCTTAATAAAAGAAAATTAAAGTTAAAATCTAATTAGATTTCCTGGAAGCATTTTAAAAGGCTGCAACAGCAGTAAAGTCAGCAGGCACCACACAGTGAAAGGAAGTATTTACCGACCAGAAGATGAATGCTCTTCACCCAGAGTCTAATGGGTTTACTTTATATGGATTTTGAGAGACAGAGAGAGAAGGAGAAAGCAAGAAAAACTCCAAGCCAATGCTTTCCTAATCTAAGACATCATATTGCTTCCTGATCAAAGCTTTCAAATTCTGGTGTAAACTGACTTCTTGCTCTTTTGACCAAAATCTCTCTTTTCCACCCTCCCTCCCTCTGTTTAGGCTTGGATTTGGAAGTCCCTACTGCAACAGAAGAAAGCCTGATCCCTTTTGCTTCAGTTGTGGTGTTGAAACCCATTAATATTTCTCTGGCAGGTACCCTGACCCTGGTGCCCTTAAACATGCTCAAAAAAACATAGGGTATTCCTGAGCCTTTGTCCCTGAGAGGATTAACAGGGTTGCCCTGGAGCCAGCCTGAAGGTGCTTTAATAGGTAATAGGGGTGGGCTTCACAGCTGACTTCAAGCTTTGCCTCAGGCTGCCCCTGCTCAGCAACACAGATGCAGCCATTGAAATTAGGGGGTAAAGCATGGCTCTGTGTGTGAGTTAGAGTGTGAATCTTCAAAATCCGGTGGAGGGTATCTCCAAACATATCCTTCCCCCACCAGGACAGGCATCCCAATGGAGGGTACAGGGACTGGAGACCTGTGCTCCTTCTGCCTCTGACTTCTTCTCTGACCTAGAGAGTTGGTTACTTAAGCTGTCTGTCCCTCTCTCTATTTTTCATTCCTCTCTGACCTCTCTTTTAATTTAAATTATTGGATTATAAATTGCCTGAAGGAGAGATTGCAGCACTCTGTGTGGTTTTGCTGTGCTTAGCACAGGCAGGTCCTGGTCTCAGTTGGGTCCTGTGGCTGTATCATGGTAAAAGTAAAGAAATAGGTAATAGTGGTAAAAACAGTTCTCTTTTTGTGTGTGAACAATAGGTTCCTAATGGAGGAGAAGCCTCTTCTCTGAGTTTTTTTATCTGCAAGTAAAGGTCTCTCTTTCCTCACTCAGCTGGAGAGGATACTGCTTTTGTAAATCAGACAAAACTTATCATGTAAAGTGGAACACATCTTTGATTATACTGAATACTGTCCTGTCGGTAATTTACCCTTGCTGCTGCAAAGGACACAACATGATTTAGCTAAGAAATGATAGACTGAACATTATGTGTCAGGATGGTAGAAGATTTTTCCTATCTAAATAGGAAACAATAAAAAACCAGTGCAAATACACAAGAAAGTGTTTGAACATATTATAAGCAAGCCACCCCGCTGTTGCCTTATATTGTATTGTTGCTTTCCTTGCTCAGATTGCTGTGGATACTTCTCCTGTAGCCTACAATATTTATTTTTAAAAAACTATAAACTGTCACAATTTCTTAATGATGTGAGTATCCTTCCTCTGTAAGTTCACATATACTGTTACCTGCTCAGTTTGTCACCTCTTCTGTGTTTCCCTGGGTGAGTCCAGATCCTCCCAGTGACACTTCTCAAATTGTAGATTTGTGCAGTGCATTTTCCCGGAGCTGTTAGAAGCGTTGCTACTTTACTTAATGACAGTGTTTAGCAGTATCAGCTATCACCCACTATTTGGTATACACCAGGCACTCTGCACAAGGGCAGAGAGGTCATTATCCCAGTTTTACAGACCAGAGAAACTAGGTGTTGCAGTTGGCAGCAATTAGCCCAGAACATGCTGCAGAACGTGCAAACGGGAAAAGGACCAACACAACTTCAGCTCACATTTTATTCGTTAGCATGTTACAGCTTTTGCTTCCTCCAATATTCCCAGTTGCGCTCTGCCCTCCCAAGAGCATTTCAGAGAATGATCACAGTAGAGCCAAGTGCTTTTGGAATCACACATTCAGATACTGCAGCAAACAATGCGAGTAACTTTCCTAATTTTGAAGTGTGACTTTGCCATTTGTGGTGTTTAGTTGACTTCTACCGTGTCTCTGATGATTTTTGGGTCTGCTGCCCATAACATGATACATTCCTAGCCAAATTAGCATGTGATATTTTGTGCTTATACTCCAGAGGTAAGGTCTGTTTGTTGTCTCCATATAGATGTATTTTTGACAGGAAGAGCAATTCTATAAGCCCAGGATGAAAAGCCCATCAATTGAATTGGTACCACATTACCATGGCAACAATATAATGCTAATGAAATTGTGTCTGTTGAACCTGTTTTATGGAACTCTACAAAACGGGCTTCATAAAAGGAGAAATCTTGTTGATTAGTAAATGTTTCAAAGCATGAAGAAAACCTGAGAACCACATGTGCAGTAGTTATTAACCATGTTATCATCCTCATTTAAGATAATACATTGCNTAATGCTCTCAAAAAATAAGATTATATGAGAAAATCTGTGTTTCTCCAGGTTTTAACATGGACCACAGAAAGACTCGCTCACCTCTATGCCCTGGTTCACTGGGTCAGTTGGCATAGGCGTGTATTGAGTCACGCAGTTTTTGCTGCTTATTTAATCTCTTTCAGAATCTATAAAATTTGCTGCTACTGCAGCTGCAATAAACACCTTTCTGTAAGACAAATGTGGCTTAGTTTATATAAAATTATTCCACAAAAACATATCCTTTTAGATTGAACCCTACACAGAGAAGGTGTAGTAGTAGGAATGCACTCTTCACTTCCCACCTCCCTTCCTCTTGCCCAGTTGGCAGTTTAGTGCCACGTAAACTCCTAGCACAGAGGAGAGAGCCACCCTACCAGAAGAACAGCTCTCATTCCTCAGGACAGCAGTTCTTGCTGAAGGCAGGGCTTGATTTTGTGCCTGCTTTTAAACAAAAAAATGCAGAGCACTCGAATTTCCTGGTCAGTCACATCTCTGGACAGGCTTCCGGGGAGGTGCTTCACCTCTAGGTCTTCAGCGTTGAGGTTTCTACAGCAGGATTTAATTTTAGATAGATAATAGATAGATAATAGGTTATATTCCTCTTTGTTTTCACCTTGGGAATAACAGTGTGTCTCACCCTGTGGAGTCCATCTTCGAATCTGCCAGGTAAATCAGAATAGAAAAGCAGGTGTGGCAGCAAGCATTGAGCTCAGGGAGGCAAGGGGGCTACAAACATGCATGCACCACATTGTGTTGTCTAGGTATTTAGTGGAGACAATAGTGGGGAACATTCCTCATTTTAGTGAAGTCCTGATCTACATGGCACAGAAGTCAGCAGAAATCTTCACAGCATTAGATTTAATGGGCTTTAAATCAGGGCTTTAAAGGGCTATTTCTGAAAGCTCCATGTTTGATCCTATTTGGAAAAGGAAGCCCTGTCTAACATTTCATTATTTCCATGGTTTTTGGGAAAGCAACACACCGAATTTCTGAGTTGATAGAAATATAATGTAATGTAATTTCCCTTAATATATATTTTGCATTGGCTGACAGTTTTATTAAGCAGAAGCAATAATCATCATTATTCAGTGTAATAACCATCTCATTAGAAATGGTCTAATTTTCCCTAATTTTAATTTACCTCTCAGACGAAGCTGTTCTAAAATTACTGCGGTGCCTACAGTTCAGTTTCGTAAGACTTCAGCAGAAGCATAAGTCTTCAGAAAGCAACTACTAACTTATTGCTGCTAAAATAGTGGTATGTCAGACCTTTGTGAGAGAAAAGGAAGTACAGAAAATTCAGGTTAGGAAATTGCTATATCACTTTTTATTTCCTTACTGTCTTGGAAGTAGCACGTCCATTTTGCACAATGATAAATTGCACGGTTGCCTTCAAGCCTTGCATGCACTACCCTTTAATAAAGGACCTGGCTAGGGATCACACCAGAGAGTCCTGGTAAGGGGGAGCTGACAAGCAGAAATATTTCTTGGAGAGACAGAGAAGGAGATGAAGACTCTGATCAAGTTTCATTATCATTCAATGAAAACGGGATGTAAACTGTGACATCCAGGCAGATTATATATGTCAGGCAAGCAGATGTGAGCAGAAAAATGTAGATGCTAAACCTTACCTAATAGGCTTACTCTGTGGATTATTCTCAATGACCAAGGCTGTATTAAGTGTTGCCTTGTATGTAGCTACAGTTAACGTACAGGATATAAGAAACATGCATTCATAAGTGAATCTGGGGACATTCCCAGCTGTGCTGAAGTTAATGCTCTTTGATATACCTTGGAGCATCCTAAAAGCACTTTGAGTGTCATATAATTCTACAGACATCATAAACAGCATTATGGCATTTATATAGCTTTAGTTCCAAAATTTCAAAGGGCACTCTCTTTTCTCTAAAAATGTGCTCAAAAATTCTATACTTAAACAGCATTTGTGCATGCAAACTGCTATGGCAGCTTAGCTACTTGATTTGGTTGTGCCAGTTCTGAAAACACATTTGATCAAAAGCATTTTGTTGCAATCATAGAGATAAGTAACGTCATATGAACAAGGAAGCACTTTGCAGGTTATATTATAAAATAGACAAATTGTCTAAAGGTTTTGTTTATCATCAGATGTTATTCTGTGTAGTTCCGAGTTATAAAAATAACTTTTTTGGTTTGCTGGGTGTTTTTTAATGTTCCCCTAAAACAACACAGAAAAGGCAGTCTCTCCTGTGGAAGCACTCTCCTTATAAAGTCTCTTCTCTTTGAAATTCTGAGCCTTTTCCAGCTGTAGTATTCTTTGCTCAGCTATAAGAACACAAAGTACAGCAGTGAAAAGCATTACTCTATTATCCCAAGATAATTTGATAGTCTGTAAATGTATTTTCCAGCCTGTGGTTCCAGACATTATGCTCTCATTTGAAGTAATGATTTGCAGTTATTTATACAATTCAAGTTAGCCCACACTGGTTTCACCCTGAACATTCACCTGCATGGTACAAACATGGCTTATTTGTAGTTGTGAAAGCTAGACTAGATGGGTGATTTTTGCAAGGCACACTCGATCAGCAGTGCAATGGGTGCCTATAGACAGCCAGCTCCTGCAGGAAGTGGTGCAGTGACTCACTGGCGGCTGTCTCCTGCCCACGTCAGCGTTATCACAACCATACATCAGCATGAGTCTGCTGGACGTTGAATTTTAAGTTCTGGCATAAAACCATAGCTCTGATCTGATGTGGTCAGTAAATACGGCATGCCACTTTCCAGAAGTACTTACCCTGCTTTTCTCTTTCGGCCTCTGTGTGGGATGTGAAAACTCACCTTAAATTCCTCTTGCATTTCTGGAGTTTACCACACCATTCCCCTCAAAGCTAGAAACAAAGTGGTCCAGTGCTAACTGGATAGTTGTTTCACCTCTGACGCACCCACATTTCAGGGTTACACTATTTGTTCATAGGATTTGTAATGTCAGTGAGTGTGGACACAAGGCTTTGGTTTTGCACAGGCTCACAGTTCACCTCCCTTACTCTCACTTGGGAGCCTGTGTTGAGAATAGATTTACATGAGATGATAGTAATTTACTCCTGGCTCGTAAATGGTCAGCAATGGATGGAGCACTCTGCGGTGCTGCCCAAAAGAAAGTCTCATTTGAATCCCTGGTGAGCCTCCTCTGGGAGCCCGGGGTGAATTCAGAGCAGCCATGCACTGGTGACATCCATTGAGCTGCCTGCTCTCTGTGGGCGTGAAAATGCTCAGCAACACAAAAGATATAAAATATGATTTCCACTGTCTTTTTCCACTGTCATACATTCCTGAGTATCACCCTGGTTCATATTTGATATTGGGAAAAATATTAATGTCAAGGGAGTGAACTGCAGAAGGGTGCAGTCCTGACTTGGGGCAGTCAGCAGCCAGGCCAGGAACTTCCACCTCTGCCTTCCTGCTTCTTTTATCCTCAGCTGGAGTGGCCCCCAGAGTGTGTCTGAGTTAAGGTGTGAAAGTTACAGTTCAAATAAAGCAAGGGGGGACAGTAAATAGTCAGAAATTATTGTGTTTCTCCTCTCTCATTTGTTCATGGTATCTTGGATACTGTTGTGACAATTCAGCAAGTTTCTTTATAATAAAATTTTAAAAAACTCAAACAAATATTTGAAATACTACTTTCATTTTGCCAAAAATCTTTAAAGTCTTTTATTTTGAGAGAAAAATTAATATAAACATGTCTTTCCAGGACACAGCGTCATTTAAGAACAGCAGCACTTTCAAAAGTGCAAGAATCCCAGTTTACCATCCTGATGTCAGTTTATTATAACATTTATGACATTAATATAATGGATTATGACCTTTCTTGGCTTGTCTGACTGACAGTTATTAATATATAACACAGTACTTATCACCTTGGTCCTTCCATAATAATAATCCCTTCAATTTTCTGAGCTGTGTCATCAAAACATGTACTTATAAGTGTTGATCTCATCTGTGGTAGAGTAGCACCAGGAGCTCCTTTTGAGCTTTATGTCACCTAAAATCTACAGTGAAATTGAAGACCAGTTGCAGAAAAATACCCTGTCTCTAACTTTATCACACAGTCTGCATAATGGCCCTTATGATTTTAAATGATTTACTGAGTCCTGTCAAAATGCTATGCCTTTCTGTGGTGGAAGATATTGAAGTTCAGAAATGCCATTATTCTGTACAACTGGAGCAATCTTGAGGAAATACACAATAGATGGTATGCTACAATTACTTACCTTGACCTTCCTTTTTTTTTTTTTTGGCTCTTTAATCTCATGAGGATAGACAGAACAAAATATTTTTTTTTGCAATATTTAGGGTGAAAATTTGATGTGCAATTTGTACCTGCTTTCCTCATGCTCATTTTTACTAAACAGGGTGTCAAGGTATATTTTTTTTGAGATTAGCAGTTTCACATGAATCATTTGTAAAAGGTGGAAGAGGAAAGGAAAGGAAGAAGAAAATTTTGTATGTTTCCAAAGACTGACCACTTAGCAAATTCTAAAGATGTTTGGGTGGATAAGGGGTTGCTCAGAAGTCCTGGTTTAGACACCAAGTCACAGTCCTGCTCTATAACTGTGTTGCTTCCCTCTTTGCACTGAGCCTCCCAGTCTGCTCAGTGGGCACCGAGACATTCCCTACCGTCCTCTCAGCACAGGAGTCAGGCTGGGGCTGGGGCTGGGGCAAGCAAAAGGTGTTCATGCCTCATGGTTGGCTGATCATTCAACTCTATCCAAACAAACCTGGGAATTGCGTGAAACACCTCACACCAGGAAAGCAGGAGCGGGAGCAGGAGCTTCCTGTGCACGGAGATGACACCTGCATCTCCCTGAACGTGGCAGGCTGTGAGTACAGCCACAACAGCATGCAGTCTTTACATCGTACAGGATGTTCTCATGCATGTAAGGATCCTCCAAACAATAAATGTTAAAAAGAAACATTATGTCTTTAAGCTGGCTGAACAATTCCATATGCCTTAGAGCCACACAGAGATAGGACGTTCCCATTCACAGTGGGGCTCTGCTTCCACAGACAGACAGGGCTGCCTCTCCTGGGAGCACTGAGGCTCTCCAGCCCTCACTGTTTCCCTGGGGCTACGCACCACTGTCATTCAGGCACAAACATCCCCTCTACAGAAATGTCAAGTTCAAGCAAGGACAAGCCTATAGCAGAGCAAGGCAGCCCTGGCACATATCTGTGACTACTCTGATACCTCTGTCTTCTCCCCATTATTTTGTCAAGAATGTGACATGCTGACTTTTTTTTTGTTTCTATTTTTTTTTTTTTTTAAATAAACCAGCACTGTGACAGGGTAGCTGCATGCAAGGCAGAAGTAATGCTGTTCTGTGGGCAGAACAGAGGTCCTCTGGTGCTCAGCTGTCACCTTCTGAAGCTGCCTTCAACATTGTGAATGAAAACGGTTCATCAGTGACAGATCCTGGGCTGGCTTTTCAGGCTGGGTGCTGACGAGCAGCCATTTCTATCCCTGGGCCTGGTGATTAGTTTTATTCAGCTGAGAGACAAGTACTTGGGCATTTGTCATTGTTTCTTTGAAAAATGTGTGCGTGTTTTCTTGGGCTATCAAATGGGACATATGGGAGCTGGATTCCATCTTTCATTAGATCTTGGAAATTGTGTCCTCCTGAGGCAATTAATTAGCATGATGCTCTTGGCTGCTAATGTTTGATTTCAGATTTCAGTGGCAACAGACTTGGCAACACAGATTTTGTGAGGATGGTAATGGTTTAGGTTATTGGCCATGGCCTCCACACAGCTTTCTTCAACCGCTCAGCTTTTGCGGAGTTCCCTTAGGTGTGCATGTAAGTCCCGTGGTTTCTGTCCATGTCTTAGCTCTCTCTTTGAAAATTAAATATAACAGCACTTTCCTGTTTCACAGGACAGGTGCAGGACAGACTGCACCTCAGCAGAGGCCAGGCAGCACCGCTGCAATCCTCTGCCACCCCAGCTCCGTGATTGAGAAGCTGTTCTGCAAAGCTTTTCTTTGATCCTTCCACAGGTCAAGGCAAAATAATTTACAGTAGAAATGTGTCAAACGAACACATTTCTATTTGTTTACTTTCAGTTTGCCCGCTGTAGATACCTGCAGGCTGTGTCTTTGGAAAGGACATCTGTGGAAAAAGGCTAAGTGAGCTATTTGATGTAGGCTCGTATTTACGGTATAGCCCCTCAGCTGGTGTCTTCCACATGTGATCGTTTCCAAACGGTACCCTTCCGAAATCAATGTGATATACAGCAAAACCACACACTTCTAACCTATGAATACAATCCAGAGATATAATCTAGACTGTTTGCTTTGCTTTTATTACCTCAATTGTATTCATAATCTTATATAATCATAAGAATTCATGGCTAGAAAACAGTGTTAGTTACAACTCCAAAAAAATGTTACGCCTCTCTCAGAGGGAGACCCCAGCAAAATACAAAATATCTATTGAGTACAGTTATACAGTAGATAACACATCCTCTGTGAGGAAGAGCACATGCTTTCCTTTAGTATCCTCTACACAATAACAGGGAGGTGAATTTTCCAGGGGAATGGAGAGGACAAACCTATTTCAGAACATCAAAATGACATTTATATAGTGACATTTTATAGATCCATTTGTTAGTACTGTTGCAAATAAGCAGTTGTGTGTGTAGGAGCTCACTTAAGTGGTCATTTGTGATTTGAACTCACGAAAGGCATATCACAAACCTGTTTGAAACAGATGCACTCCTACCCTCCATTTAAAATAAAACTAGTCCATGATCTTAATTTAGGTAACCTTTGCAGTCACTAATCACGATCACATATACAATCACACACTTTTTAAGCATGTATGAAAGGCATTAGACAGAAGAAAAGAATGAAGATAAGAACAATATACCACTAAACAGTATGTGCAATATTTGATATTCCTTCCAGATAGCTCATTCACATTTAAATGGAATGACAAAATGCAAAACATTAAATGTAGTATTGCCTATTTTCACTTGATACAGCTAGGAGCTCTAATTCAAACGCTCTGGGATTGAACTTGTTTTAATACCTGCCAGAAAAACTTCTGTTAATTAAAACCAACAAAAATGCAAGCAGGAGAGCTGAATAATTGAAGGTGAATTTATCCTATATATCCAATTTACTGATGGCATCCTTTTTTATACTTTTTGCTACTGCCCTTGTTATCCCATGTTATCTTAATGCAGTGCTTTTTCAGAATCCCTTATTCCTCCCATCAATTCAAGCACACTGATCCATTTCCACACACCCAGCATTCACCTCCAATGCTCTGACTTTGAAACTGTGTCTTTTGCAGACCACCAGGAAGGAATTTGCAGAAGTCTGGCTGAAAGACACTTATTGTGCAACTAATAAGGAAGGTTGAAATACCATTCAAATTCTGACTTGTGCTTTAAAATGCCATGAAATTCTGAATTACGGCTTTGCCTTGCATCCCCGGTTGCACAATTGCACTTAGGCACTGCCGACGCTGCCGTGCGATCGCAGGCTGCCTGCAGCAGCTGAGCCACACAGGCACTTTGGACCACTACAGCTTTTTGCTCAGGCTCCTGATGGCTTTCCTGGGAGCTGATCACCATTAAGGCTACAGAAGAAAGCACTAAGCTAAAAGTTTAAGCTCTGAATGACTCTGATAGTTTTACTTCAGCCCCTTCACTACGACTGTCTTTGAAGCCGTAGGACCTCCCTCCCCATTCAAATATTTAATTTTCACCTCAAAGTTACACTTGCCCTTAAATTATTATCAGATCACAAGGGCAAAGTAAAATGCCTAAAAATTGAATATCTTATCAATCAGTTTCAAAAATTGAGGAGAAAACACATATAATATTTCATACTGTTCTTTTAAATCACTGGTTTGAAAGGATTTGGTGAGAGGGTATCACATCTATATGATGGGACCAAGAATTTTCAGGTGATGCATGGTTGGTATGATGGAATCTTAAGATCTGCTGTATGGATGGGAGTATAAGTTTGAAAATTAAGATTGAAGCTGCATGAGGAAAATCCTTATGATTAAAAAATTGAAGAACATTGATCTACATTATTGACTGACAATTGTAAATCTTTCATTTTACGGGAGAGCTGCTTCCTAATTTGCACACAAAAATCTTCAAAACCATTGGCTCTTTTCTATACAGATTTAAAAAAAAAATGTAACTGGATGTGGCATAAATATTGTTTACATGTTGATTATGGGGCTAGACCAAGCAATACCAGCATAAGAAAAAAAGAAAGCCATATATTGCAGTGGAATTGCTTACAGAGCCAACAGCCAGCCTGAAGGGAGCTGCTCTTATGACGGATGTCCATGCATGATGTAAACCTCCTTTTTGGTGATGGTGTAGTAATTTCCATTGCAAGTGGGTATTACATTTTTAATTGATTCCTTGCAGCAAAGTCTGTAACCTTCACTGATATGTGTCCATTTCACAAGGTTATTGACTTTTGACATATCTTGTTAGATGTTATGATGAGACAGATTTTTTTTTTTTGGTGCAGATTGATGTCTATTGATATTACATTAGTTCATCAAGGTTACATATCACACTGCATTGCACTACATTTCACATTTTCTGTATCATGACAAGAGGTTTATAATATTCACTCTGGGACATATAAAGTGCCTTCTACCCATCCCTTGGATAAATAATTTAAGAAATTGTTGGGAAATCATACCTAATTAGTAGGATCTGCACTCAATAAGTGCCCTTTGATTTAAATTGTATTTGTATTTTGATAGGTATTGATTTTAGGAGTAGGAAAGATGAATAATACATTTTGCATTTCTCCACTGTTCACAGCAATAATCTGACAGAAATAATGGAGGAACACTCCTGGAAGCAGCCTCTTTGGGGACCTGCATGCCTTTCCCTAGGAAGCCCATGGGACAGTTAAAGGCACTCCTGTGTGGAATGGCCTGATCCCCTTTTCTCCCATTGATTTGCTGCATAATCCTGGACAAATCACTCAGCCTCTCAAAGCCTCTCCTTTTCCATCAGCAAAATGGAAACAGAATGGTTCCTCATCAGTTCACAGATGGCCACAAGACCTATGGAGAAAAGCAAGAGATACATCCAAGTGGGTATTGTACACATCCTAACTGGCACTGCCACATGGAGCACGGAGCCGGCGAGTGAGGCTTCTGTGGGCACAGGAGAGTGTGGTTCCCCACAGCAGGACCCGTGTGCCTCTGAGAGCAGCACAGCAGTGCTGGGCAGCGCGCAGCACACACAGAGCACACCCTGCCAGGCTCCTTCTGCACTCAGTTCTGCCAGCAGGAGTGCTCTGGTCAGTGTGGCTACTCACTTTCCTGGGTGAATTGATACAAGACTAATTTGGTTTTCTTTGGGTGCCTATCCCTCAGAGTGAGAAGAGGGAACAAGGTGAAGTCGTACCATGCAGATAACCTGGGTAACAGGCTGCTATCTTCTCGAGGCAGTGCAGCTCAGCATGCAGGTAGGCAGGCTGCTTGCATGAGTGGCCAGGGGTGAGGAACACAGACCGACAAAAACATCTCTGAGACTGAAAACAAATCAGCATATATAGGTATTTACAAACACCGATTTCCAACACCCCAGCAGCTGTAACAAATGCAGACTTTATGAGATAACCATAATTAGAGAAAAGCTTTATTTTTGGTTTGGTTTTTTTTCACCCAGTATGCCAGCTCTGATTTGAAAGGAAAACCATAGGCTCAACTGTGCAACACAATAAACCGTGGCATCAAAGCAAGCATCAAAGTGGCCCCTTGGCTGCTGGCAAACAGTACAGTCATAAGAAAAGAGACAATGAAAATACAATAAGTAGAAATAGTGCTTTTTTCCCATAACATAAACACCATAGACATTCTTTTAATACAAAGAGAAGCAGGATCCAAAGTGACAGCTTTATATTTGCCAAGTATCATGGGAGGACTGTAAAATACATCCTCCCCAAACCAAGCCAAAGGAGCAGAACGAGCCAAGATGTTCTCGTCAGAACAAAGACATCCCTTTTCTTAGGTCTCAGACAGTTAGCAGGATTAATTTTGCTTTTTATTTATTTTAATCATCATCTCTGTCTCATGCTAGCTTCAGCAAGGTGTGCCAAAATATCTATTAGTGCCTGTCTATATAGGTGCAGTCCACTGCACCAAAATCACTTTATAGTCTTCAAATAAATGAAATTATGTTTAAGACCTTTCTTTGAATATATCACTTAAAAAAAACATTCTCAAGTAGACAACTGAGAGCCAGGACTGTGCAGCTCTGAAGCATAGGGATTGCTGTCACATGGAAGAGCAGACGACTCGTATGAGTTTAAATACTCAGCCTTTCACAGGGGGAGATTTAGATAATGTCTAGGGGGTTTCTTTGTGATGCTTTTCCTTCTCTCTTTTTTCAGTTAATATTTTACAATCTTTTAGAAGTATTACCTGTACATTAAGGCCTATATTCATATAATCATGAGTGACATGCAACTTTTCTCTCTTGCCCTCTACTTTCAGGCAGATTCAGAGAAATTGAGGCCTGACAACCCACAGCTGAGGTGCACAGGAGCAAACAGCTGAAAACATAAGAATGGGGCTGCTTGAACGTATTTTTTCCTTTTTCTCATTAAAATCTCATCTGAAGCATTTCTTAGCCAGTAAAACAGCACCCATCCATTTTAGGCTCCCAAGCAGCAGTGGCACAGGGGAGAACAAGTGTCAGAAACACACGATCTTTCTTCTTACTCCTGCTGTACCCTCCCAGATGCAGTAATTCACCCTCTTCCATATCTTTTCATAAGAGACAAGAGATATTAATTATCCTGAAGTATTTTTAAAGAAGATGAATATTGGAGAAGTTCTTACTTATTTCACAAGACATTCTGCTTTCCATGTAAAATTAATGATTGTAATAAGTTTCATTTTAAGGCAGGTCCCTCCTGCGTAACCCCTCTAGTAAAGTCTCATTCCAGGTGAAGCCAACATGAGAACCATATTTGCTTTTATGAATGCTGAAATGGTCCATGAATCTCAAATAGTATTGCACCCTCTGTTTTATAAATATTTTATGTGTTTTTCTTCAGTAAATACATATATTTTGGTTTTTGAATCTCAGGGCCCCTTTTGAGCTGTGTGGCTCTTAGAATGTTAATAGAGAAGTAGCAACATGAAACCGAAAATAAATGCTTTTAACAAACAGGGAAAGTCTATATTTCACCCAGGAAAGTGTGGTTTAAAATAAAACAGACTCCTGCAACGTCTAAATCCTGCATATTTTCTGCAGAGCATGCCACAGCTATTGACATGCTGTTGGTTTTATACGTCCCAGGATGCATGAATTATTACTGTCATTTGACATTTTATATTCCTAGTTCCATAGCCTATAGCAACACTTACCGTCAGCTGTGGTAGACTATACCAGACCTCTGGCAATGCCTCTTATTGATCAAGCACCGCTCAGTGTTTGCCTGCTCAGTAATGCAAAGACATCCTAATTCTCTAAGACAGAAAACCCACAAGTTACTGCATTTGGGATTTCAAGTCCTTTCAAGAGACTCAAGACACGAAACACAGATTACAGATACCTTCTCCCCCATTGGGAGGCACGCTGAGTTATCTCACAAGATTTAGGTACTACAAAAGAAAGCACGTTGCGTGGTAATACTAAAGAGAAAAGCTGGCTGGATGCTAACGAATAGTGCTAATTTACAAACTGGTAATGAAAGGGACCTCAGGAATGAGAGAAGTGTTCTTCTGAGAGTCAATGGACTTGCACTGCCAGGTTTATTAACTTCTTTAAAAAGGACCTATACAAAGTAATACAGCGACCCCCGTAGCAGAAAAACTATGTCAAAGGTGCTGGTGCTCATGACTTGAATGATTTGAATGAAATTTGCCCAGGGCTTACTTAGGTGAAATTCCTCCAAGACAGCAAGGGCCTGAGTTCATGTAAATAATAAAATAGAAATTGCAGCTCACAGGGCAGCAGAAGATACCACGACTGTCCATGAAAAGACCCAGTGCAGCAGTGACTGGTTTCTGGGCCCAGCAAACACACCCCCGCAACACCCTCTAGAGTCAAAGGAAAGCTGACCTACCCTTGGCGTGGGAGAAGTCCTGTCAGGCCCTGCAGCTCACCACAGCAGCATATCAACCTCTGCCCCACCTCGAGGAGCTCGTTTATCACCTGCTCCCTTCTAATCCACACTTTTCCCTTCCCTCTGGTACCTCCTCTGATCTCTCCTCCTCCCAGGGAGCAGCCATGGCCCAGTGTGGCTGCCCAGCACAGCCCTCTGCTTTGAACAGGGAACAGAGGCTGTGTCCACCTGCTGCCCAAGGGGCTCCTCAGTGAGTCACCCAGGTGGGAACACGAGGGCTAAGCCCTGACAGCGGTATGCTCGGTGTCTGCATGCCCTTCCTGTCCCAGCAAGGGCCCTGTACAGCAGCAGCCAGCTCTGACCCACACCTGGGACCTCTGTCAAAGTTGTGACGGAGCCAAGGTAAGGGACATGCTTAGCTTGGCCAGCCTCAACCACCAGAGAATTTGTGTAAGACCAGCTTGGTTTTTGCCAAGACTCACAGCTGCCCTTCCTCAGGGTCTAGTCCCTGGGGGAGGTGCCCGGCCCTGCACCCTGCACCCTACACAGGTCACAGCCCACACTCAGGGCACAGCGCCAACATATTCCCAGGGCTAGCTGCTCAGGGACTGAAACACTCTAGTAACAGCCCATCCAGGTTTGCCTGGATAAGGATCAGCTTTGATGCGGTGCTTGTGTGGTGAGCATCCATCCCAGCATCCAGCAGTACCCTATCCCAGCTGGTACTGACTCCCCATGTGGGGAGGGGGCCTGAGGGCCTTCCCTGGATGTGGGGACCCATCAGACCCAATTCTCAGGGTGATGCAGATCTTGAATCTGACCCCTGCAGCCCAACCCCATCAGATTATGGCTTTGCTCCTCACTTTAGCTGCAGAGACAGTGGCTGCAGCGCCCTCCTGGCATGCTCTGCTGGTCTTCAGGAAAGGGCTTTTCCTGCAGCTATTGCTTTTTGTCCCCCAGCTTTGAGCGCAAGAGTAAGCCTGAAGCATGGCAGTGGGGTTTTCTGCTTGCATTGCACCTTCCTGTTCACTCTCTCCCACTGTCTGATCCTTCTTCTTCCCTTGCCTGTCCCACGAGTGTTACTCCCACACAAGGAGCCCCCAGCATCTTTGTTTCCTGGTTGCATCTCTTGGAAAGCATCACTGGGTCACGAACCATTTCTCCAAACACTGACTGCATCTGCTGCCTTAGCGCAATGACGGAGTTGCTTATACATTACAAACTTGCTACAATGAAAAGCCACACTTTTTCAATTTATCCAGTGTTTTTACGATCACTTGAAATACAGCAGCACAGGTCTGCACCCGTAACATCTTCAGAGCCATTTAACAGCACAGCCAGAGAGCATGATTCCAGTTGAGCTCAGCTGAACACAGAAGGTGACTTCTGGCGCTGGAGCACTTCATCACTGGGGTGAGACGGGCTGGTGAGGCAGGCAGCATTTGACTTGCAAAGCCTCTTTCTTCGACATCCTAAGAGGGCAGCATGGCTGCACGTGAGTTAAACCCTCGCCAGCAAACAAAAACGTTTTGCTTTGCCAAAACGTTACAATGGTGATTTTGTTCCTGTCTTTTGAAGGGATGAGATTTAATCGACAGATCCTGTCAGCTCCTCAGCCAGCTTGAAGAGAGCTGGTTAATGACAAAGACCATTGGCATTCACGCAGTCACACCTCCTTGAATGCATAGCTCCTCTTTGGTTGACATCTCCCAGGGAGAAACCAGTTTTCTGCCTCACCCCTGGAAATGATGGAATGTGCAAACTCCAGGCTAAATGCTGCTCTTCTCTGCTTCACGAGGCTCAGCCCGCTGGCCTCACATTCCTGTGGTCAAATCTGGCAGAGCAAACATCTGGAACATGCAAACAAACCCCCAAATTCAGACACCTGGTCATAACAAGGACAGGGAGGGTGTTTCTGCTGCAGTTCATCATCACTAGGGTGGGAAGAGCCGCATTCCAAGCAGGACAGTCGGAGAGACTGCTACAGGCCCTGGTGGGACAGGGCGTACTCAGAAGTGGCACAGACTGCAGGGCCAGCAGCAGCCTTTGGTGCTTCGCGACAGCGCAATGTGTACGTAGGTATTTAGGTTTAGAAATATATACACGCACACTTACACACGTGCTCAGCTACACATCATACCAAAGTGTGGGTGTACCTATAGGCACACGTGATGGCAGTCCTACATTTCCAGTGCATTTGCCAGTGCACCACGTGCATCTGTGCAAAAAGATCACAACTCCTGCAGATAATTTATCAGCTGAAATGGGAATTTTACAGCCACCAAAATCCTTACTTTTGAATCTTTCAGTGTTTTTTTGCAATTTGGGAAGAGTCTAATTTTGACTTCTTGACATCAGTGCACTTTACTCAGTGAGAAGGACTACCTCCTACCATGGTTTCCTCTGAACCCACATATGAAGAAACAGAATTATTCCATTTATGCAAACACTAGATGTAGCGGTTTTAATAAAATCAAATGCCTTTAAATAAAATACTTTATGTAATTTGATTTATTTGTAGTCTTGCTTCTAAGATAAAAACATATACTGTCTTCCCATGATCAATAATCCAATTTTTAAGGGGCTGTTACTTTCGTTATAAACATATAAAAGCAATCCAAGCTACTAAAACCCTGTATACAGACACATTGTAAAAGCCAAACTACTTTTTACCCAGCAGTCAAAAAAAGAGACATAAACAGGTCTGAATTGTTGCAGGCATAAATATTTTAGACAGTCTAGAAAAACCTTTGGGAATCTGAGACCATAATTAAGCCCCTTAGCAGACCATTCAGTAAACCACAGCCTGAAGGACCCTGTGGTGGGTCCCAGTCGAGTGCGACATTGAAAGGGTGTAAAAGGCAGCACACCCACTTCACCCAGGGGCTGCTCACCTGTTACTATAAACAGGTCACAAGGTCAAGAATGGCTTCATAGGTGTGCCAGAAGCATTCCCTGCTCCTGTATGCAACGTGGGGTGCTTCAGCTGACAGAAGAAAACAGAGAAGACACGTTTCTCCTTTGTCTGCAGCCAGCTGGTCTTTCTTCCTCTCTGTTTCCACCTCTTTCTGCACACATCCTTCATCCCTCATCCAAGCTCTGTAAGCTTCCTATTCCAGACTTTAAATCAATTTGTGTTAAACTATTACTGTTGTAGATGCTCCTTCTGTCTTCCTATTGCTCAGTAGGAAGTAGACTTAGTGGTGCCACCCTAACTAATGAAAGTTCATTTAGAAACAGCTCAAACCCATTAAAAATTAGTAGCTTGATCCCACAGACCTGTACTCAAGCCTTCAGCCTGGATTGATAACTGTGGTGTCCAAGAAAGTGCTCTTGGCACACCTCACACTGTCTCAGATGCATCTTTACATACATTAGTTGCATTAAATAAATCATTATCACTGCACCAAACTACCTTCTGGCCTCGTCACATGTTAAAATTTCAGGACCTGCTTGGGACTACTCAGCACTGCTGCTATCTGTGACAGTGCCATCCACAGAGTCACCCCGAGCCAGACACTGCAGTCAGGCTCACGCAGCAGCTTGGAAGCACAACAGTATTTTTAACATCCCAGAAACAGCTACTGCATCATCTCTCTTTATGGTTTTCCTGGAATATGCTTTTTATTCTCTGGCTTGTACAAAGCACTGTGTCTGGGACCTTAACTCTGCCTGCTCAGACTCGATGGGTTATTCCTGCCCAGTGAGGAACACATGGACTTCCCCGTAAACATGATTTTAAAATTGTCTTGATGATGAGGAAAGCAAAGCACAATTTGTGATCAGAGCATTTATCAGTCTCTGTGTGAGGGTAGATGATGTTTCTGACTACCAGAGGACAAGTGTACAGGTCTCTCCAAAACACAAAATAAAGATTTACAGAAGATATACTCTTAACTCTTGCCAGCCAAAGTCTAGAATTCATTCTCAACAGGTTGGAAATGCCAGGCCAAACTCTTTCAAATCTTATCTCAATCTAGCTTTTTATGAAGGCTGATCTCATTGACAGGTCTGCTTTTACTATCAGTAGGAGGGCAAAACTCCTCAGGTTGCTCTTTTACATGGATGCTATTAGTTTACTCCATATTGAAGTTTTTTAGGCTTTGGCTTTTGATAAGGCAGCAGCAAGTAATTGCATGGAACACGTGCTTTCATTGTCCCCACCTGTAATTGTAAGAGGGTACAACGAGAGCAGAGATAGTATATAAACACCTTACAAAAATAATCTTTGGACTTTGATAAGGATGCATTGATTTCAGTCATCTGGTTATCACTGAATCTTTATGTGAAAGCACTGAATGTGTATTTTATTTTAAACACTTAGCTCCTCTAAATCACAATCACTGATTTGTTTTTTCTTTTTGACAGTAGCAAGAAACATCAGCTAGCTCTCCTCTTAGAAAAAAAAAATAAAATGAAAAGAGGACCTACAGCCCAGTGTGTGGCCAGATAGGACATTACTTCATCTTTTGTCACAGTTTGGTAAACAGTAAGCCTGCTGAGATTTAGCTGGGAACTGGTGCTTACTCACATTCCTTGTAGACCTAGGGCCAGCTGAACATGGATGAACATCAGACAGTGCCTGTGACCAGCAGCAGCTCATTAGGGCAGCCATGGGGCACATGAGCCCCCACGCTCTCCTACTTTGCATTCCCTTGTCTTCCTTTGCTTCTCTTTTCTTTCTGCTTTTTTCCCCATTTCTTCTCTTGGTCTGCTATTTCCAGTCATTCCTGTCTGCCCTGTTCCTCCTCTACCTTTTCCCTTTGTTCAGGTGTTTTATCCCTCTCCTCTGCTCTCTTCAGGAGAGGAGAAGAGGGTACTGCTGTAATTTAGTGCTGATTTCCTACCTAGCCTGGGATAAGCAGCAAAAAAAGTAAGGAAACAACAGGTATTTTGTTTGAAAAATATCATAGGTCCTTTAGGACCCTGATTCAATCCCTCCAAAAAAATAAATCAATTGCAATTTTTAATAGGCATCGGATCACAGCTCAAGGTACCACTCCCTAAATGCAATAATGAGTCAGCTCATTCTAGAAGTTGCCGCATATGGAAAACATTTTGCCAGTTACTCGCGAACAATTCTGCAAAATTAATCACAACCATTATTCAGTGAGCTCTATCACATCAATTTTGCCATTTTTCAATCCCCTTGCTTCTACACACCTATTCAAGCCCTGAAAATAAAGACTTCTATTTACTTAAGCACATATTTCTAAACATCTTTAAAATGCAGTAAACTCTTGGTTTTCTGCCATAAGTCACACAAAGGACAAGACGATAAGAGCTAACAGAGTTCTCACAAGAACATTAGAGAGACTATAACGCTACTATCACATTTTTAATATGAGATAGGGTTCTGCACCTCAGATTTAATGCACACAGGATAGTTGCAAGTACAATGGCATTTGGATAACAACATTTAGAAGCACGAAATTACAAGTGTACTGACAGGTTTTTCTGTGCTTCCTTATAGCACAGAAGCTGCTGCTCTTTGTCCCCCACATCCCTTGTGTCAGAAGCAGCCCAATACTAATAAATCTCAAACACACTTTTGAGATTCATAGCAAGGGCTGCAACACCTGGGTGGAATTTATAAACATGTCTTTAAATTGTTTCTGCGTCATGCTAGAGCACAGACACAGAAGGAAAGGTCTCTTTGCCCTGTTACTGAGCATCATAAATGACAATAACTTCCTCCCTCTGCCTGGGATGTGATCCCTGATATACGCAGTTCTAGCTGGACGAGAAGGGGACAGGTTCCCAGCTCTTGCTGGAGCAGCCCTGGGCAGAACTGCGTGTCCCTTATGACCAGTAGAGATGGGACAGCCCTGCAATGGCTTCTTCTAGCTCACTTGGGCTACCAAAGATCTTTTTAGGACACTTGCTGTATTTATGAGTATTTATGTAAGGTAGCAGCAGGGCTTTAAAATCTGGCAGTGCCTAGACTTCACAGGCCTCAAATCTGCTACACAATTAAGACTTGGGGTTAGATTTCTTTTTAGGCATTTACATAACCTCAGAAAGTGGTTTGCTCAGAGCTGTCAGTCAGAGAAGTTCCAGCATAATTTCTAAAACATTAGGGAGTTTCACACCCAATGTACAGCAATCTGTTTGGATCCAAAAACTAGAACATGCTGTAGTAAACAGTTTTTTTCCTGATCTCATTTCATGTAATTGGGTAGGAAAACTGAGGTATCAGAGGCTTGAATCCTGCCTGGAAGAACAGCGCTGGGCAGGGAGGGTGCTGCATGGGTTACAGGACTGGATTGTGACTCCTCAGCTCATCAGACCAATTCCCTCTATTTTTCTTCACCCACTTGGCAATCTGGCGTCCCCAGCTTTTCACTGAGCAGCAAGTTAACCCAGAGAAGTGCAGGGATTTATTTAATGCAAGAAAAGCTTTTGTCTTGTGAGTATCAGGCTTAAATCATTGTATGGATAGATCCTCTGGAAAACATATTCACATTTCTAGAGCTTTAGAGTAGCTATTTGGAATCTATCAGTAGAAAGATTGGAAGTTCCTGAAGACAGAGGTTCTTAGCTGCAGTTTCTTTAACCAAGACTCCCCTCTCTTATGATTTCCAGTGAGTTCCTGCTCTCATATTCTAAAGGTAATATTAAATTTCTGGGGAAAAAAAAAAATCACCAAACTTTCAAGATTATATCAGTATAAATAATATTAGTATAAATATTTACCATAGAAAAACATTTACTGGCTTCCTAAGTTTCCTTCCATGGAAACGCTCTTACACCACACCATGCTTTATGCACACGCATGAGAAAATCCAAGGTGAAAGCCCAGGGCCCTGCTGATGCCATGGAGCCCCACCCTGTGAGCCGGGCAGGGAGGAGCCGCGCTGCCCCGGGCGCTCCGCACAGCCTCCCGGCGAGCCCGGCTGCTGCCGCACCGCTCTCGGGTGGCATCCCTGCCCACCCAGGCCAGCCCCGGCACAAACCTCCTCCCCAGCACGGAGCGCTGGAGCACTGGCTGTCCCCGAGCACCCCTTGTGCCTCCGGGCAGAGCCACACTAAGGCAAAGCAGCGCCGACACTCAGCACCACACGCTGAGATGAGGAGCAGTGGCATGGGACAAACCCAGGGGGCCATGGCCTTGGCCTTTGAGCACGTGGTGCTCTGTTATTTTTCTGGGGGATTAGGTTGTATCTGCTCACTACAATAATCCACCACCCTGACCACTGAAGCTCCCTGAGCTCCCAAATGTCCTGGCCCCAGGTGACCCCACCTGGCCCTCTGTGAACCCCTTCCATGCACCACACACCCCACACCCCTTGTGTTCAGCAGCTCCTTGTATCCATCAACCTTTAGCAACATGCATAGAGCTGATGTCCTGCCAACACCTTTTCCTTCCACAGGAGACACATTTTTCCCCGCTTTTCCCCTTCAGCTTAAAGAAATAAAAGGAAATAAAGGAAAATAAATTATAAATTTATCACCTGCACATTTATGTGGGGGAAAACATTCTCACCCAGCACCACTCAGACTTCCACGCTGTTTCAAAGGTACTATGCTTGACCCCATGGGGAGCTGATAGTACATTTCATACTGCCAGCTTACTACAGCACCTAACTCAGCGCAGCGCTGGAGCACTGCAGTCATTCCGCTCACGTGCCTGCACATACAGGTGTACACGCTGACTGTAAAGCACAGCTGTAGTCTTAAAACAAACATGTTCAAATCGCATCATATTAATGGAGTTTCTTTTGCCTTGAAGAAAGAGTCACCTATTTTATATCCCTTATCAATCACAATATCTATCTTTGGAGCATCCGGGTAGCATACTCACTGATTTCTCAGTCAGCTCCTGTATTCTCATTTTGACAGTATTTTTCAATCCCAACAACGAGCGGAGGAGCAAGCCATGATCCAGCATGTTAAAAACAAGAGCAATTGCTCATGTACCCTGTGCAGCAGAGCTGCCATCCCACTGGGGACAGCCTGAAGCCCTCGTGCAGGCAAGGGAGAACAATTGCATGTCCCTAACACTCTCACACCAGTCTCACTATTTGGGGACAGGCTTTTCTGCATGGACAGCATTTGGGGTTTTTTGCTGCAAAAGAAGAGAAATACCAATCTTCCCAAAAGCTGTCAATAATAATAAGAAGAATAAGTCAAATAAATCAGCATGTTTTGGTTTTCTATATAAGGGTATGTTGAACTATCAAAGGATGAGAGTTCTTTCTCTTCCAAAGAGAGCCAGGTGATAACTCTTCCCGTATCTCAGGTTAGATAGGGGTATTCATATCCTGATACTCATGCTACATATGTATTCTTTCATGTCCTTTTTAAAACACTGTGATTGAGGCTCCAATTGGGGTGGCCCAACCCTCAGTGAAGTTTCAGCCAATGCTCATGTAACATCACAAACTCAGCAGGGTTGCCCTGCATTTAGACTGCTTTAAGAAAGTTTGGTTCCCAGTTTTCATGCTGTCCCGTCTTTCCCCCACTTGCACCTTGGCACAGGGAGCAAACAGAGCAGCACAAGCTGTAGCATGCTCCTATACTTAATTCCCTGAGCACAAAGCAAAGATGCAAGAGCCTGGAGCAAGGATGTGTCCTGAAAGAGGCTGGTATGGAATTTGTCACCAGATACAGGAAGCTGCAGATTTTTTTTTTTTTTTACCCTGCAGGAGCTCTGAATCAAAATACCTAGAAAAAGTGCAATTTAGTAAAAGATCATCCTTTTCATCATTGTTTTCATCTCCTGAATCTTTGCAATAGCTTTAGCATTTTGGAAAGAGCTTCTCTGAGAGACAAAGAGGTTTTACCCTGGGGAGCCACCGCCCAGCAAGGGCAGACCCCCTTCTGTCACCCCCAGGAAGCAGATCCATGCCACCCCACATCCTGGCTTCCCCCTGGCCCTGTGTCCAGAGGACCCGCTAGAAAACACTTCATCAGTTCACACAGGCATCGGCATCTGCCTCAGCCCAGACATCCAAGAAGCACCGGGAACAGCAGACGTTGCAATGTTTAAATGTGCTAACAAACAAAACAACGCACGGCAGCAAAGCTCCAGCTGAAAGGTAAAACTCGCAGCCGGAGCAGGCGGCAGGGTGGTGGCTCTGTGCACACTGCAGACTCCATCCTGCCGAGAGGGGACTTGGCAGCTGCCTGTGCCTCTCCTGGGGGGGTCGGCTCGGACCTGCCCGTGGCAGAAGGGATGCCACACAGCCTGGCCGCCCCCCTGCCACCAAGGCAAGCCACAGCTGCCCCTGCCTTCACTGGCTGCATTATTTCCAGCATTTAAAGCATTGCACTGCAGGCACGGATTTTCATGTCAGAATCTAGGAGCTACAGAATAACCCTACAAACCAAATTATATGGCTGACACTCTCTTTCCCCAGCAGGGCAGGAACAATTTTGATCCCGTTTGTCTTCTAGCAGTCTTTTCCTACAGGTGAGTGACCCACAGTGCTTCACCACAATTAACCACGGCCGTGGCTTTTAGTAGCAATTTGTTTTCAATTACCTCCTTCAGGCAAATCTGAATGATTACCACCAGTTTTTTCACATTTCTTTCTGCTGCCAAGTCTGTACCAAAGCGTTCAAAGAGCATCAACTGCTGATTCCACAATATTCCAAAGGAAGTGTCGGTTGCCCCCGGTGAAAACCAGGGTAGCCCAAACCCTGTGTTGCTTTGCCTGGCACAGATCCATGGGCGTGGACAGAGATTTGTCCCCAGTGAGAAGTGCAGGTGTGAGCGCCACAGGGCCACCCTGGTGTCAGCTCTGCTAAGTCCAGGGGAAGTGCACACCTACTAACAAAATCACTGCTGCCTGGGGCTGCAGTGCCAGCGGGCGAGTGGCAGCAGCTCCTGTCCCAGCTGGGCCCTCCGAGGTGCTGACTGCTCCCAGCGCAAACCGTGCTCACACAGGCTTGGGCACATGCTGCCCTCCATCCCTGCAGCATCTCCACCACTCTAAGGTAGCAGGGACCAGACTTAAGCTGATCCTAACAGTAGTTCTTCCAAGGCAGGGAAATGAAGAAAGGAAACTGCAACACACTGTGGATCCTAATTGCATTTGCTCTGCAGGCTCTGAAATGTCAGTCAAACAAATACACCATTGCCTTTACTGCTCTGCAGTTGCCATTTACTATTTTACTGGGAAATTGTCCAGGAAAGGGATACAACCTAGAAGGGACCATTATGCTAGCATTGGAAACCAGCAATATTTCTGAACAACCCCATGGGCCCATTATCTGCTCCTACACTGCGGAAAGACAAGAAGAGCCAGAGCGAGCCAATTTGTGTTTGTGGTAGCAATTGCAGCAGTAGAGGGGATGGAGACAGCCCAGGACCCAGCGGGTACATCTAAACCGGTGCACACTCTGGAGCTGTGACAATTCACACCAGAGGAGAGCATGATTCAGTGAGTGAAGGAGGAAAAAAAAACACCTTAAAATGAGCTCTTTTATGAGCCTGAGTTTCATTATGCAACTTTATCAGAGTTTATGAGGACTGGAGTAAACAATATGAAGATGCAGAACATGCCCACTCTCCAGCTCTGTCAATCCACAAACCCAGTAATTTCCAGGACATGAAGAGACCATGGGGCAGATGGGTTTGCTGAAGTGATGAAGCCCCTTTCCCTGGGAACAGCCCCACTAAAACCATCTCTTTTTCTCTGTCAATACCTCTTGCCCTCCAGAGAGCTCAATTCCTGCTATAGGCAGCGCCACTTAACTACCACTCTGCTAGACTTGGAGCGAGTGATTGAGATGTTTAATATGCAAAATCATTCTGAGTCACCCCATTTTACCAGTTCTTTTTCTTTCTCCTCCAAGTCAAAAAAGCATAACAAAGGGTACTCAGCCCACTTCTGCTTACTGTAATTCCCCACCTGCTCCCCACAAAGAAACACAGATTTACCTGGACTAGAGCCCATTGACTTCTAGGCAAAGCTCAATCTGTCTGTCCTTCCCTCTTTTCAGGCAGTTCATCCCAGAGGGCAGTTTCAGACCTACTTATAGATTCAGCCTCTGTGGGCAGGGTGAGCAGGGGCTGTGCCCAGCCCAGGTGAGGAGGAAACCATCCATTGCCAAAGAGGCTGCTCCCACCTCCCTGGAAATCAGCTTAGCCAGGAAAACCTGTGAAGCCTCACACCAGCACCTGTGAAGGCTCACTGTTTGCAGAAGGTTCAGCAACCATTTCGTTTCTGACATTTTTTAGGTTTCAACACGTTGTCTGTGGCACTGAAAGCACAAGTGGATCAATGCTCGGTTAAGCTCTTGTGTCAGGGCACCCTGTCCCTGGTGCTGGGGCAGCACTAAAAAGGCCACACAGTGTCCTGCAAGCAGGGGACAGGGACAGGGTCACCACCAGCAGTGCTGTGGCTGCTGTCTGGCACAGGGATGGCTGTTCTGCTAAGGTCTGTTGGCTGCATTCTCTGCCTCACAGGGATGTACACCATGAGCATTCAGTCCCTGCCTTATTCTTTGCATACTTTTTTGGCTCTGGGTATATTTTCTGCAGACATACAAGCTGAATGAATACTATTTTCATTTTAAACAAAACAAGTGCCATCTTTTATCACCCCTCTGTCTCTCCGATTGGATTTCTTAAATTCACGTGGGTTATGCATTTTCATAAACCACACTGGCTGCAGTAAGCTGCGTTTGAATCATCATTTAGAGAAGTGAAGATTTAATTTCATGGTGGAATTAAGGTTGACATTTCCTTTTTATTTATACTACACCAAGGATTAATAAGGTTACTATAACCTTAATCTTTGATAGCTCAACAATAGAATACTCCGGGATTACCGCAAAAGCTGGATTTTAACCCTTTTAATCCCATTATTGTTGATAACCTTATCAACACTGTGCTCCACCACAGAGGTGGAGTGGAAGGATCTCAGACTGAAATTCCTTACCATGGAGCAGCACTCATAGTTTAAACAGAAGAGCTAGAGACAGTTGCTTGGTTGATGCCTGCAGTGAGGTTCACAGTGTGCAGCAGGGCTGCAATGCTGCTTTTAAGCGCCTTGTCAGAGATCTTTGCCAAGAAAAACATTGGTCCAGTGGCATATGTTGATGGAGTAATGCAAGGTTGCTCTAATTCCCTTACTTTGTTTTTCCCTCCTCCCATGCGACAACTACTCCAAGAATCAGACTGCCAGTCTGGCAAGTTGAGATCCAGAAACTTACTGCTAATTACCATGTTTACAATTCCCAACCTGTCTGTTGGTGCCAACAATCAAACTGCATCCTCTTGAGTGCACCAAAAGACACTTGCTGGCAGTAGTTTCCTAAGGTTCCAGGCTGGCTACATTAATTACTGTTAACTTAATTTTTGCGTATTGAAAAGCAGCTTTAATTAGTGATTCCATGGATCAAAATCATCCTTTTATGAGTTTCAAGGAATAGCAGCTCAACTTATAGACTACTTACCAACCTATGAGTCTTTATTTGGAAACACAAGCAGTAATAAATTTATATGTGGTCTGACAAATAAAGTAGGCAGAGGTTTAATAAAAATAACACCAGGAAAAGAAAGGTTATGCCTTCCCTTTGAAGTAAAAGAAGCAGCTCTAAAAAGGCAGGTTGGATATATTTTATCATCCTCAGTAAACATTTGACTGCACAGAATAAACCAAATTCTGACAGTATATCACTGAATCAAAGTATTTAATAAATTAAAAGAAAAAGCATGCATTTTATGAACTCAGTGAAAGAGAGCCCAAACTCAAATAGCTGCCGGGCAGAGCCTGAGCAGAGAGGATCCCATTTGTGTCCTGTGAGTCCTAGCCTGAGACTCCTGAAGGCCATCTGACTACTCAGTTGGGATCTCCTTGTGCTGAGCACATGCTTCAACCCCACTGGACTCAGCAGAGCACACAGGGCTGCAGTACCTGGGAACAGGCTGCCTGCTAAAAGTCTGTGCCCAGGGCCATGCCTGCAGAGCCCACCCAAAGCCCAAAACTCCCCCCCCCGGCAATACCTTTCTAACCTGAATTTTCCTTGGCAATGGGATTCACTCTCCGTGATGGTGGCTTTAAAACGTTGGTCAGTTGCTGAGAACTGCACTACACCAGCTCTCTGAAGATGTTTGACTCTGTTCTCTGGCTGGTGCAGGGCTAAAAGACGGAGAGCAGAGCTAGCCCGAGCTCTGCCCCGATGGAACTTGGTGCTCCTGGGGTGGACGGGCTGCTGGCCACAGCACGAGGCTGCTCTTGGGCAGTGCTGCCAAACACTCTGGCAGCATGTGGATGCTGGTGCAGCCAGTGCCTGTCTGTGCTGAGGCTGCAGTCAGTCTCATCTCTGGGGGGCAGTTTGGTGTGTTACAGCCACCTGAACATGGACAGTTTTAAGAGGACCCTGCGTTCAGACTAGAGCAGCACCATGCCTGTATCTGCTTACAATAACACCGGTCCTCCCTGGCTGTGTAAAGGTAGGCCTAGGGGTCTGATTTTAGGCCCCTTTTTCTAAAAACTTGGCCTAATTGGTGCCGTTACAGGCCAGAGTGAGACAGTCTTTTCTGCCATGCAGCAGATTCTCCAGCATCTCACCAAAAACCAGGACACCAACCAATTTCCCTGCTCTCCTGACAGTGTTTCACAGGAGCCACTGCCAGGCTCCTGCTCTTGCACCACAGTCCTACTCTGTGAGATTGCAGTGGGCTACTAAGGAAAAGATAACCCAGGTGTATGAAAAGCAGTGTGGGGTAGGGGAAACAGAGCCAAAGCAGGGAGTAAGTCAAGGAGACAGACATGAAAATCAACAGGCATTTTAACTTACAGGGGAAGAAGGGAAAGAAAATGAATCAGTGCTCCCAGAGGAGGCAGTCTGAATCTACTCTGATCCTAAAGCAAGAGAGTGGAAACAAGCATTTAAGAGCAGTTCACTTATACAAGGCATACTGAATATACCGAGCGAACTACCGAAGGAGGCAATAAACCTGTGTCTTGGAGAATGGTCTAAAAGGAGTTAGATTGGCACTTTAGAGCAAAGAGATATTTGAGGCTGCAAAGGCAAGCAGCAGTACACGGAGACACGTGGCCACAGCTCACGTGGCCCACGCTGTTGACGTGTTTTCCCTCCCCAACCCAGCCTGCTCAGCTTGATTACTTACATCTTGTATAACTTACATAGTCTAAAGAGAGTCGGCCAATTTCCACTCAATTTATAATTTAGCAAGCAGAGGAACTTGATTCTTCTAATTTACATGAAACATACATAAAACTGAAAACAAAATAGCTTTAGAGCATATGGGCAAAGTACACAAGAGCCACAGAGGAAAGCAGGAGTGAAGAAGGATATGGAGCAAAAGCACTGTCTGGATTGTGCTTTGCTAAGGGCTTCTTAGTACCTTATTTATGATAAATATCCCACAGACAAACAAGTTTTCATCATCACAGACAAGTGTTGGTGGACAATGAGCACACAGACCTACCTAACCAATGCCGTAATGCTGGACCAGGCTTTCTTACTGCATCTTTCTTGTTCTAGGTAAAGAAATATTGCTGAAAACCTTCTGCAACAATAGGGCAAGACATCACCAGTGTGTATGAAGCTAGAACTGCCTTCCTCCCGTTCCCTCCTGGAAATCTCCTCTTCTCATGAAGAAAGGCAGCGAGCTCTCACGCTGTGGGTAAACCCAAGTCAGCATTCAGCTTCCCAAGAAGCAGCAACGGGGCTGCGCTCTTGTGACCATTTCTCCTGCATTCCTCCTCTATGACTGCTGGGTTCTGGCAGAGCCAGCGAAGGCATTCTCTGAGAGGAGACACCACCTGCTAAGTGTGGAAGCTGGTATTCCTCCCGTGGCATGGTAGGCTTCAAATCATGCCTCTCTTCCCCATTTGCCTGAGGAGTCATCCTGGGTGCTAACAATAGACTCCATGGAGGCTGGTGGAGCTCAGGCTGCCTCACCAACTTCTGTCTGAATTCAGTCATTTCCAGTTGAGCAATGTATAAATAGATGCTGCCTCATTATTGATGTATATTGTGCAAAGGGTTTAGCCAGGGATGAAGCTTGCCTGCTTTCCTTTTATGGATAAAAAGCGGGATCCCAGAGCCTTTATGTGAGATCTCTGCACATGTCAATCAAACCACACCAGGAGGAAGATTCTGTGCTCTTAGGTCCATGTTAAATGGCAGCCACGTGGCCACAAGAAAAGTCCGTGGGAACAAAATGCGGCTTTGCGCGTGCGTGCGTGCGTGTATAGGCACATTTACAAATATGCACAACAAAACCAAATGAAAAAACAATTCTAATGGTCGCAGCCTAATTTTTCTATTCCTTTTCAAATCCCAAGACCAGGCTGTAGTCTGGGCTGCTCTGACACAAATCTCATTTGACATCGTTATAAACCACTGATTTGCACTAATGGAAGAGTTAGCCTCTGATTTAGGAAGCAGACCTTAGTGGCTGGCCCAAGCCTGAGCCTCTCAGCCCTGCAGTCTGGCTGTAGCACACTGGTACTTGCCAGCTAAATTTGATCATGAACTCCAGCGAAGGCGAGCTATCGATATTTCAGAAAGCCATTCCTCACACTTCTGAGCAGCAAACGGCCCATCACTAAGAAGGCCAGACCCTTGTCAGCATGAGCTGACTTATATGAAATGAAACACTGACCTCACTGCTAGCTCCAGAGTTAATCTCAGAAGAGATATTTTATTGGAGAAAGCAGAGCTATTGTTCTGAGCCTCTCCATGGGGCACATATTTAAGTTTTGCATCCAAGAAATGTGGAATACTTAAAATAGAGTTGCATTTGGTAAAAAGTAAAACCTGAAAACTCCAGCTAGGTACTGTGTGTGTGGATTTATTGATTTGATTTGTTTTCCTTGGATTTCTCATCATGCCCATTCAGCATCCTTTCCCTCACCGGAGTTTTTCCTCCCTCTGTACCAGGGAGGCTGGAGCAGAGTGAGCAGCACTGCCTCAATGCAGCTCCAGCAAAAGAAAATTAAACATGTCTATGTTCATCTCTAACCAAGGATCTGGACTGGCCCTGCCTTCTTTGCTGGTAAGAATTTACACAGACAGAAATGACAAGCATCTAAACAAGAAGCACAAAAGGGAATGGGTTTGGCTCTTGCTTCCTAGAGCAGGACTTGCAGATCCAGTTTTCATCAAGGGGCTCTTTGAACAAATGAAGGCCAATGGATTTATGTTATCACATGTGCGACAGCCACATGATGGGACAGCCACATGATGTTATAACACAACAAAGGGCAATGAGCAGTCAAAAAGAAAAGGATTGTAGTGAAACCTTGAAAGCAATTATGTTATTGTGTTCTGCATAACTCAGACCCTGGCAAACACGCAGGGAAAAAGGTCTTTTTCTTAAAAATGGAAAAATCACCACCTCTTAAACTGAGGTCTGAGGAAGTTTCCACTGCTGTCCTCTATAGTTCAAGACCTCCACAAAAAAAATCAGGAAATTAAATGATCCTGACATTTCTAAAATAAAACACATTGAGAAACAAAATCCCTTCCATCCCCTCAAATCTTTTGCATGACAGGAAGGGGGACAGCAAGGCAGTGGAGAAAAGTAGGGGAACACGAAACAATTTTTACCATAGTGGTCATTTTTAACAACCAGAGCATCAAGACTGTGATAACTGTTGCTCCAGTAAAACAGCAAGCAATAAACTGTGTAACAGAAGAATGTTTCATGGCAACTTGATGAAGAGGTAATATGAAAAGCATTTTCTTGGAGTAACCAGGTAAGTTATCTCCTGAAGAATGATTGTTAAAGGAAGAGTTTCCAGATGGTGGGAAGCATTAGTGCATCAAGCCTCCCTGCTCTTACTATTTCCCACCTAAATTAAAGAAATAAAATAAATCCTTGATAATGTGGTAATTAGTGATGCCTTTTTATTTGAATTTTTATCAGCATCTTGTTAGGAGAATGTGAATACTTGCACAGCTATTACTATCAGATAACCTAAAAGTAGTCATATGAAATCTACATTATCTATGTAAATGCCTCTGTAAGATGCAGTGAGATGGTTCTTTTTTTGGTAACAGGCTGCACAATTGCATGCTGTACTGTTCGGGTTCAGAATGTTCCTCTTTCTCCAATTAGAGAAGACCAGTCCCATGTTGATCACTTTATCTTTGATTTCCAGTGATTTAAAAGATTGGTTTGACCTGTCATCATTAATAAACTTTGTGATATTGTCCTGATTTAGTAAGGGAACCTCTAATATTCCAAACAAGGTTATGAATCAGCAATTGTTAATACTAAAGTCAGCTACATTTTTCCAACATTTCATGCTTCATGAAATAATGTGAAAGGGATGTACACTGCGTGCAACTCAGATGAGCTGATACAGAACAACACGGTGGTGACAATTGACCCCAAAGCAGATAAAAGATCTACTCAATCTGAAATACTCTTGAGTAGTTTGGAAAGTGTAAGTCACCTCTTGTGGGCCTAGCTCTTTCTTTCTGGTGGTATAAAGTGTTGAGAAATTATCGGAGCCATTTCAGCTCCATGGAGCTGCGTTGCAACAGTCAGAGGCAAGGAGGCCTCCCCAGATGGCTGTCCAGCCCTCGCGGGGTGACTACTGCCTGCTGTGTCTTGGCCAAGTTAATTCTACATCTCCCAGGCAAGGGCTTTCCTGCCTGGAGATTGCTCTGTTGCCTTATATCATCCCCACTGGCTAGAGGGGCACTGGGTTCACTGAAAGGAAATGTTTCTTGATAGCCACGCTGCATTTTCTCCTTACATAGCTTCTAGGCCTATTTGCACACACCAGGCTACACTGCTTTCCTGCAGACAGGAGAAATTCTGAAGCCCCTGAAATCAGTGGAAAATTCCCACTGGTTTCTGCAGGAGAATGATTTCAAAAGCAGGATACTCATTTAATTTATCTATATGGGCATTATTATGTAATTTTGGCTTGGTATGTATATTCATATATATATATAAAAGCCACCTTTCGGCTATATATTCAGGGCTCTTATTTTTCCCATCAATCAACCCCCTCTAGTTTCTGGAACATTTCACCTAATTTTTTGTTGGCTGCTTCTAACTAGATACTGTTTTTCCAGGAAGCAAACCACCAAATGTGTGTGATGTTCCAGCCCTGGTTTCAACGCTTCTGGTGCATACTTCCAGCGCCACACTGCGATACCTCCTCGCCTACAGCCCCTGGTGCCTCACCTCCCCTCGGCCCTCTGACTGAAAAGCTGGGTCACATCTACCTTCTGCCATCACCTCCTGGACTCTTCTCTTTACCTCCCTCAGGATCCTCTCTGTCCTTTGAAGTCAGACTCTTTCCATCGCCTCTACGAATTCTGGCTTGTTTTTTCACTTTTAGACTACTTATTTTTGGCCTGTCATTTAAATTTCTTTTGAGTCATTGTTATTATCGAGCCAACATTTATAAATAACTCTATGCATTGCAGGTATGTGATAATCAAGTCCTTTGATTTTTGAGCAATTTGGTTACTAAATGATAGCAATAAAAAGCATGTAATCATCATGGGCATTAGCCCAGGAAATGTTTCTACCGTTAAAGCTTTCAGGAGGTAGATGATGATTCTGGTAAAAATTTATGGCTCTTAATAATGAGTGTTATGATTTACCTTTACAACACTAAATGGTGAGGTGTCATAACAGCTACGGGTAATACCTGGGGGCGATAATTTTCAGAAAAATAGTAATCTATTAAAAGGAAGAGAAGAAAAAGTCTTTTGTGTACGTAAAGACATTATTTATTTTTTTAAAATGCATAAAAATCCAGTTGTGTACATTACTGCTAGTGTGATGTAAAAAGGCACAGAAAAAGGCTAGTTAGCTTATTCTTACAGCTGCAAAGTATATGTAGAGCTGTGTGGATGTATAGATATTACTGTTCTCAGTTTCCTCAAGAAAACCCTATGAACACTAGAAGCCACTTAAACTGACAAGTGAGACAATAACCTGTTATGGGAAGAAAACCTGCACTCCCCTCCAAATCATATGTAGTCTTAAAAGCAGAAAACAAGCAGAACTGGGCCCAAGAAAAAACATCTGCATAACCATACACATCTACATGCAACACTGTGGGCATTTATTTTAGGCAAATTTGCAGCAGCAAGAGGAATCATAACACAGGTCATAAATACGCACTGCAACAGCACGGCCCCTGCTGAGGTGAGTGGGTGCTGTGCCTCTGTTAGGTCTGGGAGAATGGCGCTTTTCTACTATGCTCTAGCCTCTCTTCAGAGAGGGGTACGTGTGTGTGTATATATATTTATTCCATTCAGGGATATATACATATGTAAGGCCTACAGTTTTCAATATTTCTGGAAAGAGCACCTGAAATCCAATGGCAGTCTCTATCACTTAATTTAGGGTACTGCTAAGCAGAGAGATGCTTCACACTATGGGCAGACCCAGGCAGGGCTGTGACCAAACCTACTCTTGGTTCTCCCTCTCCCGCCACAGGGCATGATGTGCCCATTGTGCGCGGGGACACAGCCCTTGGGGCAGCTCCCCGCTCTGGGAAGGCCCGGGCAGGGCGGGGGACAGCGGTGTCACAGTGTCACCTGCGCTGCACCGGGGCCGCTGCCACACCAGTGTCTGCTCTGCCATCAATGCCTGCGCTGCTCTGGGGGCCCTGGTGTGACAAACACTTACCTATGGCAGCAGCCTTCGAGGCTACTCCAGTGGAGAAAATTACCCAGAGATATAAATCTTCATTGGATTATGGCCTTTAAAGACAAGGCTAAGTTCAAGTAATTATTTTTGGGGTAATTTTTAAATTTAATTTTCTGCCAGGATGCAGATTACAAAAACCATTTTAAAACAGAAATTTAGCATTCTGAATTAATTAAATATGCCCTCACCAAAATAGCTGTTAATGCACAGTTGGTGCTGCCACAAACCTCATTCTAAAATGTCCTAGGAAATGCTCATACTGGTACAATTAAACCCCCTTATTTAAAAGTAATTTCTTATTATGTTCCACTATAAACTTTTAGTGTTATTTTTGCCGTTAATGAAATATCATTAGACTACTAGAGGCAGGGAGGTTAGAATTATTATTTTAGCACACAGGATTCACAATTCTTAAAGCAAAAAAAAAAAGTAGGAAGTGTAGCATTGTAAAAAATCTCGTTCACTGGGGGTCTAATCTTTCCCACAGTGAAATCAATTGGGACTTTGCTATTGCATTGGACAGTAGGATTTGGCCCTAAATATTTTGGATTTAACATGAGCAAGCTTTCTTTCCTGAGCAGTCCTGGGAAAGCTACGTGCGTTTCCAGGATCAGACTCACAGCATGAATAGTCACTACTTAGAGGTCTGTTGTTCAGAAATGACCACTTCTGTCCTTCAGTATACATACGTGAAAGACCCCTGGAACTGCCAATGGATGGGGGGAGTCCCTCTGAGATCATGCTATTGGAAACATCATTCCAAGAGTCCTCATTCTACTGAGCATTTACACAAAATTCTGGAATCATTTTGGTGAGCATACCCAGTACTTCTCCGATTGGATCTTACACTTTCACTCTTTTAACCCACATAGCATAGCAATTCCCAAAAGATTTTAGGGAAGAGAAATCTACAATCATCAAAATGTTAATTTTGACAATGACAAAGAGTACATGCATTAAAAATGCATCAGCCCTGTCATTAAGGCATTATTCAGCAAAACCATCTCATCATGCTTTACAGAAAGCAACTAGAAGAAACCAAGTATAAAGAACCATTTGCTAAGCTGGTATTTATGGGTACCAGTCCAACGCATACTACACAAGGTACTCAACCAAGCAGAGAGCAAACACATCAACGTCCTTTATGTGATGAAATGGGAACTCCTAATAATACTCTAAGTCATGACTCAAGGGAAAATGTCAACTGAAAGCTCTGACCAGAGGAAGGTTTGTAATACAAACCTGGATGTTTAAAATAGTGTTTCCATCGCTGTTGCTGCAGCACTTGTGAATGTGGCTGTGTTATGGTGCTGAACTGACTATGATTTAGCAGCTGATCATGTCTTTTTAAAGCATAATTTAACATTATTTCTGAGGCTGTTGAACATACTAAACTACAAGAAAAAAATCTGCTTTCAAGTGGTATTAGAGAAACACAAGGATCAGAGTGCTAGCATCAAAGATGTGTCTAAAGAATAACAGATCCACACGTCTGTGTTACAATGAGCACTCCACTCACTACTAAAGGCAACAGACTAAGATTCCTTTGGTAGTTGTTGGAAATCATTAAGTAGAACATAGACAGCCTTTCAATCTCTAAGCAAGAGACAGAGAGAAAGACATTCTCCATCATCCCACCTCGTGCTCTCAACGATCACCCCACGTCTGGCTTGTCCACAGTAAAAATTGTTCCTAGCCCCATCATAGCTGTGGTTGGGGAAGGATCCATTCAAAAAGGCTGTCTTATCGCAGCACTCCTGATCTTGCTTTAAAATGGCTTCTGATCTAATTCACTTAAGGCTGAAATCTGGTCTCACAATTGTGACTACGTGGCAGCAAGACCTGGGATCATATGGGCATGTGGAGAGGTCTTGAATGGTAAAACACAGGGATGATCACACCCGTTCCTTTCCTCTCCCAGGCTTGTGGGCAGAGGAGCAGGGAAAAAAAAGACTGGAACTATGAATGCTATGCCTGGATTTTCCTAAGCGCAACATCTGAAGACTGATCAGGCTTTTAACCAAAGCCTGTACCCTGCTGCAAGGGATTGGAGAAAGGGACAGATGCACCTCTTCCATGTTAAAGCAATGGGGTATGTCTTGGGCAATTATGGGAATCAACACTCCCTTAGTTGTGTCTCCCACTTGTCCAGCTGCAAGTAACATTTGAGGAGTCCTGAGCTCTTGGAAAGGGCACAGATAAGCCACCACCTGAGCTGCAGAGGGGAAAGGTTCCCTCAGCTCCGGCCCTGAACACGTGTCTTAACCTGGGGCCTCAGATGCTGACAAGCTCTGCTGGGCTGGAGGTAGTGTGAAGGTGGATTCTTAATCCTGCCCTCACCAGGCTGCAGGGTGAGGATCAGAGAGCAAGAGGGGCATCGCTCTCATTGAAAGCAACCGGCCTCAAGCTGCTCCCCAGGAGCGGCCCCGCCGGACGGCCGAACCCCTCGGCAGCCGGGGAAGACGGGCTTCCCCGGGCGTCGGGCGCTCTGCGGCCGTGCGGGGTGCCGCCGGCCTCGCTAGCACGGGGTGCTCGGCACCTCCGCACCCGCGGGCACCCCCAGCCCCGCTCGACTCGGCTGCTGGGGGCGCGGGGGCCGTGACCGCCAGGGGGGCGGCTGCCCGGGCTCTGCCGGCGGGTGCGGACGGAGCCGGGGCCGCCCCGGCCCTGCGGGCAGTCCGTGTCCCGGTGGGAGGGACCCCTGGCAGGCGAGGCCGGCCGCCTCGGTCCCCCCACCCGCGCCCCACGCCGGAGAGGGGCGAGCGGCCGCGGACGGAGCGGGCTGGGGGCTGCCGGCCGAGTGCCGGGGCACCGGGGTCGCCCGGACGGGGCGAGAGCCTTCCCCCGGCCCCGGCGCAGCCTAAAGAGCGCTGCCCGCGAAGGCGCAGCCCGCAGCGGCCGTGGCTCCCCCGGCCACCCTCTGCCCAGGAGCTGGGCCAGCCTTGCCGCGGGCCTCCCCAGCTCGGGGCTTGCTCCCACGCACAAACACACACCGGGCACCCCCCTCCGCAAGAGACAGGGCGTTCGAGCTCCCCCCGCCCGGGCAGAGACACAGAATGAAACATTGCAAAGCGTAGGAAAAGATGGAAAAGGTGCTACCTTGGCAACTAGAGGAGGTGAGGAGCCAGCTGGTGGGCTGGGGGCGGTCGCGCTGCCTGCCTGCCTGCCCGCCGCCGGTACTCTCCTCGACTACGCGTATTCTTAAGCAATAACAACGTAATCCGTATTATCCACCCAAGAATACCCGTCACCGAAGAGAGTCAGAAAGCTGCTGCTGTTGCTGCTGCTGCTGGTGGTGAAAGTGCTGCACCGGGACAATAAATCCATAACTATAATTCGCCTCTAGAAGAAGGAGAATCCACAAGGGTTGCCGAGAGATTTTGTCCCATATCCAGTGGACGCTGAACCTTCCCATCCTGAGGAAGCGAACGAGAGGAGTAGGCATTTAATACACACACGTACAGTCCCTCTGCTCTCCCGCTCCCTTACTGGAGCGGGCAAGGGCTTGCAGGCGAGGTGAAAGGAAATAAATCAAAGTAAGGCTGAGTTTACCTGGTGATTGCCTGGTTTCTTCCTCTGTGCTTCTCTGGTATCCTATTCCCTAGCTGTATGCTCCATCAATTCTCTCTGGGAGCTTGCAAGAGATGTCATACGCAGCAACAGATTCCTGTAAAAGAGATGCACGGTTAAGCATACAAATATTACAAATCTGTTTGCATAGGTGGGCTTGGGAAGGCTCCGATAAAGCAGCAGACACGCCTGAAAGACTTTTCATCTGGGCTTTGGAAATGCATTTTACAAGTCCTGACTCACACTGACTCGATGTGCTACCAAGAGGAGGGAGGGCGGAAAGGAAGGCGATGGAGAGGAAAAAAAAAAATCAAAGAAAAAAATAGCAAAGGCTCCGATCTCAGCAGAGGCACTCCTCTGTCAGGCCTCCTAGCGCCATAAAAATCTAAGGCGAAAAAGGCTTCAAAGTACAAATTCAGCGCACTCCGCTCCCCGCGTGTGCCCGAACGGCGGAGCCCGGCGGCTGCGAGGCGCCGAGCCGGACAGGCGGCTCCGCGGCGGCGGGCGGGGGCGGCGGCAGCGCACCTCCGCCCTGACACCTGCCGCCGCCCTGCCAAGGTTTGCAAAAGGCGAACCGGGGGAAAAAAATAACAATAATAAAAGAAGTTATTTCCGAATGGCGCCTGCGGCTCTGCCTGTCACCCGGAGCAGTTCCCTTATCAGCAGCGCTCGTGCCGGGGGGAGGCGGGAGGGGGAAGCTTTGTCTGATGATCTGCCGCGGTGATAATAAACGTTTATTGTTCGCCAACTAAATAGAAAGGATCTCTGCAACGTCATGGCACAGCACACTTCGCCTAGCGCTAAGGAACTTCTCCGTGCTATTTCACCCCGGCTCCTGATGCTAAGAACAGCTTCCGTGTGAGTGATGGGGAGGGGGCAATGAAATTAGCACCGCACGGTCCGAACCCGCGCAGATCAGGGGTACTCCGCACTTCTTCAGCCATGAGTAATTATGCAGCACACACAGCTCTCATTATCCACTGCACTCGGTGACTGACCAGCTTGTTGATTAGATTCCAATTGAAATTAATACAAGATGCTTGCTTTTGCTACAGATCTCTTGCTTAACATGAGCCCTTGCCTCTGCTGACGTATTACCACTATGCTTCCTACGAAAACATACGAGAAGATAGCATTTGTTTTGTATCACACTCCTGCTTGAATTTGAAAGAAAAGAGAAAAACAAAGAGAGAAAGAGAAAAAAATACTTTGATAGCTACATTACCTTAAATAATTTAAAAAAATTATTTCCAACACACTCTCCTCTATTTTAATATCATTTTAGGTGTAATTTCCTGTATCCTCTAACACAGCAAGCTTTCAAGTCGTATTCTAAATGGCAGCTGGAAAGTAAATAACAAACACTGTAATTTTTCCCCGCTGTGAAACTGAAGGCTGTAACCCCATTAGCTGGCGTTGGAACTCAAATAACTGATGCAGTGGGTTTCCTTCAACTTGAACAAAAGCCGTTTGAAAAAGTGAAATGCACCGAGTCGTGGCAAAAACACTCTATAGTGATACCCTAGACCGATATTCTCCGAAATTGGGAGGCGCTCCACAAATGCATCGAGAATTAGGCAGAAATCCAAACTTTGCGTGGGGCTTTTTTTGTTGTCTTTTTGGTTTTGGTTTTTTTGGTTTGTTTTTTTTTTTTAATATTAAAGAATGCGATTCTCGGGGAAAAGCAGTCCCTCGCGGCGCCAGCGCTGTTCTCGCTGTGTCCATCTGACACTGCCCTTCCCCTCCCCGAACAGCAGCCCCCCCACTCCTCCCCGCCAATACAGCGCCTGCCGAAACTTCCCGTGCCCAGCCCCGCCGCCNNCCCCTGCCCCTGCCCTCCCGGCCGCCCGCCCGCCCTCGGGCACCGGGGGAGCGAGTCCCCGCCGCGCTGCCCGCCCCGCACCTTGTCCGCGGCGTGCGGGAGGTGCCCGTGGCGGCGCGGCGCGGCACTAAATACCTTTGTTCACCGGCTCCGGAAAGCCATGTTTATCGGCGCTGCCGCCCCGCTCCGCGCCGAAAGAGCCCGGGTGCCGGAGCGCCAGCCCGGCGGGGTCGGGGAAGGGCCGCGGGGGGCACCTCCGCCACCTCCGCCTCCTCCGCCGTGCCCGCGGAGGGGGACGCACACACCACACACACACACACAGAAGGGAGGGGATCCGATGGAGGGAATTAAACAATTAAGCTATCAGGAGCGGAGCTCTGAGCAGAGCTCGGGCTCTCCACGAAAAGCAAATTTCAGAGGGGGGAATATTGATCCCATCCGTCAATAGAGAGGCACGATGTCTTTCCGTGTGAGAAATTGTTCTGAATTAGGGGGCTCCGTGGTGAAAGGGGAGGGGGCGCAGGAAAAAAAAAAAGAAAAGAAAAGAAGAAAGGAGGAAGGAAGAAAATATTCATACCCACTCAAAGAGAGCCTCTTTTTAAAATCGCTGGAAGCTTGCTCCTTTTGCCACCTACCCAAGTAACCACCAGAAATCCACCTCTACTGAAGTGCTTACCCTTTAAATCCAGGTTTCGAGCAGAACTCCAACTGTGTGTAAAGCCAGGGAGTCATCTGATGTGTGATGGGGAATGGGCTCTGGGCAGCAGAAAGCAGCTTTCTCTCCTGGTGCCGGATTACCATGTTAACAAACCCCGTGAAGGGACCCCGGCGCCTCTGGCTGGCCATGTCTCGTTGCTTTCACACATCGGCGGCTGCTCTTGCTTCCCATGTCCCCGGCGATCGCCTCTCAGATGAATGTGGGCTTCCAGAAAAGGAGTCGGGGGGGAGAGGAGGAAAAAAAAATCGCCTAATGCAATCAAATCGATCTGATCTACACCATCTGTCGCCTGCCACTACACACAAGCGTTAAAATAGGAAAACGGGAGACACTGACAGCTCAGGAAGGTTGTTCTACAGAGTTCATTTTTAGCAGAGCATAATTGGGTATGGACAGCATACAGTTACCAAAGCTGCTGTTAACCATCCAGTAGAGGATCCCGAACATGCTAATGGTGGATTAATTGAGGAAGATCTGACGTGCAAGCTTCATAGTCTCTTATTCATGACTTCCCAACGGGAAAGGACCAATGCCGTGTGGGACTATGGTAACACAGAGTCAAAGAGCTGCTAAGAAAATGGCTCTGTGTTCATAGCACCTCTCTCTGATAACAAACATATGTCGACCAGAACCGTTTAGCAGGATGGGGAAAATGAAATTTTCTTAGCCGAGGTTAGCAATTCCCATCGCTTGCACTTAAAGACAAGTGAAAAATGGACTGCGGGTCTAAGGCGCTTTCAAGTGCTGGTCTCAGGCTTTGCAGCTAGTGAAAGCAGACGGATCCTGCTCAGACGTGGGGTTAAACCCCAAATCTCTTGCTTCTTACTGTGACCAAAGTGCATCCTTAGCAAAGCTCTAAACAAGCAGCTCTGCTAATTTCATCAGGAATGACGCAAGGTCGTTTTAATGCCAGGAACCCTTTTGACTTTTTCCAGCGGGAATGGCTCTTGGGCAAGACATTTCCGATCACTGAAATTTGACATAATCTCAGATAAATATGATTTGGGGGGTGGGGGGGAGGAAGGGGGCGGCGAGTTGGGAAGAGATGGAGTATGCATCCAGACCTGCAATCACTCCTGCTGCCAACACTCCAATTTGGTCGCGTTTTCTAGTCTTTCCTGAATTATGAGGTTATAGAACCTTATATGTAATTATTAAAGCCGTGTATGTACACAAGCCACAGACGCCTACGGCAGCCGCGTCTACACACACCGACGGTGAGACAAAGTGCGCCCGTCGGGATGCTCTTTTCCACTCCCTGATGAATCCACTTCCAGTAGGGAGAAGGACTGCTAGGGCAAGCGAAGGCGAGTTCTCATCCGCCCGCCCCAAGCCCGGGCGGAGGCGGAGGCTCCGGGCAGGGCCGCGCGGCTCGGGCGGCGGGCGCGGGCCGGGCCGGAGCTGTCCGCCCGCCCGGTGCTGAACGGCGGCCCGGCCCGGCAGACAATGGCCCCTCTCCGCCGCGCAGGGCGCCGGGCGGCTGCCGCCTCCTCCTACAAAGTCTGCGCGGTCGCCCTGACAATCGCTACAACAATTAGGAAAGTTCTCCTTCGTTTCCACCTCTCCTGTCTGAGTCGCAAATAACAATAACGCCAATAATACGAATCCAAGCACCTGAATGTAAATGTTCCGGTAAACAATTATCGTTAAGGGTAATTCTGGAGTCAACCGCATCATTCTCCTGGAAGTTTATGTTAACCTCTTTAAAATAAATCTAACAGTTTTGAATTAGATTAGCCTTGAAAACGTAGCCTAAAGACAAATCAAACACTTTACTCGATCTTTTGTTTCAATATACATTAATTAAGCACTGCTGCCTACCTACACAGCATTTTCGGGTCCCGGCCGCGGCGCCGAGCCAGCGAGCCCCGCTGCCTTTGTTGGCATTTGCGTCCAACTATTGCCCTCTGCAGGTCAAGTCCCAGCCGCAGCGAGCGCTCCGCCGCTGTCGAGCGCTCCGCGGACAGGAGCCGCCGGGCTCGGCGCCCCCGGGCCCCTCTTCGACAAAGATCCAACTTTTGTTGGGTTTGGTTCTTCACCACGAGGGCTCAGACGTGTTTTCTTTAGGAGGGGCTACGAGCGGGGAGAGCCGGCACGGGCACTGCTCAGGCCGTCCTTAGCCTCCATTTCAACCCTGGCCAGGAGAGAAGACAGAACAAGGAGAGGTGCCACTCTGAAGACGTGTTGTTTTCTTTCTCCCCTTGTCTCCATATGACTACGGCAAGCTTCTTAGGCAAAGCCTGCCCTTTCCCTGCGTTTGCAGAAAAAGCAGGAAGAACCCAGCACCAAACAGGATTGAGCGAGTGGCGACACTCAGGATCCCCCTCGACTTCTCCAGTCGGGCAACATTTCTTCGGGCACAACTTGAGAGTTTGCTTCTCTCACTCCCGATGCCAGGGCGACCTCACGGGAAGCCAGGCGGGCTGCGGCGGCGGCGGCTGCGAGGGGGCAGCCCGGCAGCAGCCCCTCCCTCCGCCCCAGCCCCTCGCCCCCCAACCCAAAGGGATGCTTCCTGCTCCTGCGGGGACAGCGGGAACTTTGGGCACCGCCCGGTGCCGCTCCGGCAGTCACGCACTGCCGTGCCTCCGCACGCATCGGCACCGCTTACACGGTAACGAACAAAATGCTGTACCAGAGAAAAAAAAGCTCAACCAGCCCAGTGTTACAGCGATCTAGTTAGGGTTTTGCTATTTATAATCCAGGAGATTCAATGCCCAATAAAAGGGGGCAGCTCCCTTTCTTTCTCTCATCACACCTACACACGGGCTTGTAAGGACCCGCTCTAATACCCTCTCTCCGCTTCCTACCCTGGGTTAACACTGTGCACACGGGCTTCGGCATCCGCTCGGGAGCCCGGCACCGAAGCCTGCTGCTCCCGCGGGCTGCCTGCGCCGCGCTGCCCGGCGCGCACGGCCGCCCATCACCCTCGGCATATGACGGTCTTTTCCCGGAGGCGCAGCGAGG
>VXBT01002050.1:130262-159780 GCA_013400235.1 Oriolus oriolus | reverse complement strand
CCGGGAGCAGCGCAGCGCTGGCGGCCCTGGCGGGTGCGAGGCGGTGCCCTCACCCGGGGTGACGCAGGGGACGAGGGTGTGGGCACAGGCAGGGCGGGGAAAGGAGGCGAGCCGGGTCACCCACCCCTTCCCGTGGCAGGGCGAGGGGGATGCGGGGCTGCGCCAGCATCTGCACTCTCCTGTTCTAGCAGCAGGAGCGGTCGCCTGCCCTCGGGAATGAAGGCACTGAAGACACTGCCAGCTGGCTCTCGGCAGGGTGTCCCCTCCGGGGGGCTGCGCGGTGGGGGTAGGGTCCAGCCTCTGCACAGAAGCTTCAGCCGTTCTAGAAGAACGCCCTGTGTGCTGCCCTGCCACCTGCCCCTGCTCGAACCCACCCCGATCTCCCATCCTCAGCAGCCAGCACGAGGAGTTCCTTGTTCAATGTTACTTTGACCTGTTCCAGGTCTGCTCCCCCATTGGCTCTTGAGAGCAGGGAAGGATTACCTGGAAATGTTGAGTAACACTTCAAATGTGAGGCTAGTGAGATAATCAGGGAATTGAAGAGACTCTGAACAGAGGAGCCTAAAAAACAAAATACACAGGATGGAATTTGAGATAGAAGTAGCCAGTCACAATGTTTTCCAGAATACCACCTGATGTTACATCTTGATGATGTCCTGGCTATTACCTGGGGACACTGGACTTGTCTGGACGGATAGTCTGGTTCTCTGGTTGTCTCAGGCATGATACCCAGTTCACAAACTGATTGAGATCCATTTAGAAGCCCTTACTTTCTCTGGCCCTACTATTCCCCTTGGAAAACTGTTCCAGAATCTCGTAACTTGGCTTAAGATTTCCAGGCTATGTTTATTAGGGGCCCGTTTATATCTATTTGTTCAGATGCCAATTTTGTCCTTGAACTTAATTAGTTTTGATATTTACTCCCCTCACAGTGTACTAATATTCCTTCTCATCATTTCTTTTGTTTAAATCAAGCTTTTTGGTCTTGTCTCATAAGATAGAATCTTCATTTCCCTGATTATATCCATATCCTAGCAACTTATAAAAACTGGGTCATGACCAACACCCAGAAATTACCGTTTTCAAAAGGGTTCATTATTCTATCCATTTTCAGTTTGACCAAGACACAAGTAGGGAGAATGATTAGCATAAGGTCAGACAAACCACAATTCTCCTGACTTCAAGTTCTTTTGTAATCTATCAGGGACATGAGTTCTGAAAGGCTTGTGGTTTATAACTTGGCATTACATCAATGCACATTTATATACCTATATATCATTTTCTGGAGGGGAAGAATGGCCTTGTAGTTAAGAGGGTACATTAGAAATCTGGAGACGTGGCTTTGAATGCCAGGTCTGCCACAGGCAAGAGAGATATCTTTGGCTAGTCCTTTAGTCTTTTGCCACATTTCACCACTTTTAAAATGGGGATAGCAATCTTCCTCTTCTTGCTTTTTTTTTCTTTCCCATATACTCACCAAGCACCTCCTTTCTGAGTACTCCTGGTGCTAGGCACTCTGAAGTTGAAGTGTGTCTGTGACTCTTAACCTGCAGTTAAAAATAGACCATACTCTTATAAAGTCTACTTTAAGGGTCTATCATAAAAAACTCTTAGTCAGTAACCATGCTAGGAACTGGAATTCCTGAGATCTTCATCCCGTTGATTACATTAAAAATGTCTTCTGTCATTAAACTAAGCCCAGAGACCAGCAGTAAAATCAGAGACATTTAACTGCAAATCTTCATCTTGGCTTCTGGTTTTCAAGTCTTTGCCTGGCTGAAAATCAAGATAAACCTCTATATTATTATTATTAGTAGTAGTAGTATTAATTTAAACATAGGTGCAATTTAACACATTTTCTTTACCTGTTTTCAATTCAGAAGACAATTTTTGATCAGCTAATACTGCACAGAAACAGAACTAGCCCTGGAAGCCCCAGCAGCCCCATCGCTGGAGTGATTCTGGTAATAACAAACGCTATCACTGTTCTTCCCCAGCAATCCAAATGCGGAAGGTTGAGACTGAACACAGAAACAGAGAGCACTCTCTTGAGCTGAGGTGAAGCAATGATATTTATGGGAGTAATTATCACAGAGAAAAACTGGAAAAATATGATTACAGTAAATTGTAACTCACTCAGATATGTTCTTCGTTGTTAGAAATAGCTCAGCTGAGACCAAACCAATATGAACAACAGACTGGGAGTGTCAGACACTGATTCTCTGGAGGCTGATACCATCAGACCCTCTGAGCAGAACATGATCCAGCTTTAGCATATTAGAGAGATTGGTGTCAGCAGCCTGCATCTCTTCCCAGCCATTCTACTCACTTCAAGACAACCTAACTAAGTGTGAGTTGCTGGGCTCGCCACTGGAAAAGCTGACCTGGAGATGCTGTCCCTAAAGACCCCTGGCAAGGGAGGCGGCTGTCTCTCAGAGCTGGACAGTTCCCCTCGGCAGCAGCCGCGGCCGGTGAGTGCTGCTGAGCAGCCGGCAGAAGACACTCAGGTTTCAGGGTGCGGCCGTGTAGGTGAGTAGGGTGCCACGGCCGTGCACAACACCCCCCACTGAGCGGGTCCTGCCTTCCCATTGGATTCCTGTCTGAGCTTCAGCTGCACTGTTTGACAAATATGTGAAACTTTTGGAGAGCTTCTGCCAAGGGCGCAGCCATGAACTCACCTAGGCCTGTGGAGAGTGAGGAGCACCCCAGCTGGAGGATGGGTTCTGCTGAAGGAACTACAACTGCCCAAAACCTGTAACGGGGTGTTGGGTCTCAAAGACCTTAGAGGCAATGAACTATAAGCTCTGCAAGCTTGGAGGCTTGTGTTGAAGGAGAGGGTATAGCTAATAAAAGGAACCTTCTGAAGCTGTTGTTACTCTGCAGCATTTCTGTGTGGCCTGTATGCAGAAGGGTCTGAACACAGCTTGTGCAGACAGGTTTTGTGCCTTCATGTGAAGTCCTGGCTTGATGCAAGTCATTCACACCCTGGTAAATGTTGTCTTGCCAGGTCAATTGTATTTGAGGAGGGATTTTCACCACACTTTCATGGCTGAGTATTTTACGTTTCATGCAACTAATATCTGGCAAGTGATGTTTAGAAATTTTTAGAAGCAATGATCAATATTGTGTAAAAACAAAAATATCACTTAACAAAGTAGTCAACAGTTTTCATTTAAATGTACCTAGCCCCTGGATCAGATGCATCAAAGTTCTTCAGGTGTCTTGAGAGCTCTGTAGGTGTTATTGCTGCTCTCAGTCTGTGAGAAGAATTATAAATGCTATTTACCTTTTAATTAAAAAAAATACCTTGCAAATTAAAGACATGCTCTTGCACATCAAAATTTAGTTAGCATCCATTTTTATTGTGCATACTATGGCTCTCTAACAGCCTATTGAGTCCACAGCCATATGAACAAACATTGCTGCTTCCCTTTTTCCCTACATTTTGGGCATCATGTGTTAGATTTTGTCATATCTGAGGGGAAAAAATTCTGTAACTGACTGCTAATACTTAAGCAGATCTCCTGCTTAATATTCTTTCTGCTTACAAACCGCTCAAAATATATTGGTGTGTCCTGACAAAGGCAGAGGAGCAGTTTTGGACACTCGTGTGACATACGTCTTACTATCTTACGTAGAAAACTTGACAGTGAATGACAGAACACCTTAGAGGGATCTAAGAAGATGATAAAGGCAACAGCTTTCACATGAATACAGAGTCTAGTTTCTAACAGTTACAAGCTTTTTTTTACATGCATCCTTGTAATTTGACATTTATAATTCACTGTAGTGCTGAATCTCTGTCATTTTCTCACCGTCAGGTTCTCTATACGTGGATGTACATGTCCTTTCTAATTAGTATATCTATTTGAACATTTAATCTCATCTCTCAACCTCATTATGCAGTTGCATATTGATCCATTATGTATCAACAAATGCTTTTGGTATAACATATACAGTTCTATGTTGCTCCTCTCTCTGAACAGGTGCCTGTATCTTCTCTTTTCCTGGTTGTAAACCTATTTTGTAAAAATAAAAAAAAGCACATTAATTCACAATGGATTTAATAACAGGTAAAAATAAACATCCTGCAGAGAAACATTAACCCTTGAGATTTTATATATAGATAGATAGATATAGATACACACACACACACACACACACACACACACACACACACACACACACACACACACACGCACAGAGTGAATCTTTTATTGTGCACAACATCTTCCTCATCGGGAACACCTAAGACCTTTTCCAAGGCATTGATGCTTTTGCAACACTGATAAACCTTAGACCTATTTTATCCTCGGAGAAGCAGTACAGAAATATTGCAGAACTTGCTCAAGGTAAGCAAAGAAAACAGTGAGACAGCTGCAGACAGAGCAAGCCCCGAGGTCTCAGCACCTGACCTGAAGCCCACTGGAAAACACAATCAATATGAAAATCAGGTTGCATCTGCAGGCCCCAGTTCCAGGACTGACCTTTCAGTGCTCGCTCATCATTTTGCATTAGCAACCTGGGTGGTGCCATGCCATCGCCTGATATTCCTGTTTATTAGTTAACTTAGTTGAGATTTAATTCAATTGAAATGAAAGCTTTTCAGTGGCATGTTAAAACAGGCAATGAAGGACACAGCTTTTATTAACAGCCATACTGATACTGAAGTCAAAGAGAAGACTTATTTTAATGTTTTAAATACTATGGCTTTGTATTTGAAACAGGGGATATTCAAGTGGTTGTACTGCTTAAAGCACAGAATTAAAACTTCCCTTCTACTGGTATTCAAAAAGATATCATAGGGAAGAATTCAAAGCAAACTTTTTACAGCTTCCAGCTGATCAGGAAAAAATGTATTATATACAAATACTGCAAACCATTTTAAATGCTCTTAATGTAACTTGTGGTTTTGACAGATAACAGGTTTACATTGAAAAGAAAACAAAAGCCAGTAGCAGATCAGAAGAACTTGCCCATACAGTTTAGAAGAGTATACAGTGGGGATAAAGCCTATTTTAAAGAAAAAGAGAGCATGCACATGGATGTCAGTCTATTGTTCATAATGTTCAGTGGAAGAGCTGGGAGTGTTACAAGCAACCAGCTCTGTCCTGACAGCCTCAGACTGGGGACACAGGGCAGATCCTACCTCCTCTAAAGGTTTCCCATTTAGTCACACAGTGTTTTCAACAGGGAAGAAAATCTGCTCAGGACACTACTTTCACAAATATTGATCTTTACTTCTGCTGATGTATAAAGCAGATATAAGCAGCACAAAGATTTTGTTCATGTACTTTTTTTTTCCTTGGGTCTAATTATTGATCTGCAAAGTTCCACTTAGTTTTCACAAGTTTAATACAAGAAATGGAAGAAAATAAGTTTGTTTTTGCAGCTTTCTAGTCTGAGCATCTTTTTCAAATGACCTTAGTGGTGCTGGTTGGGGGTTTACCTCTTTATACGGCTTCAAATGTCTTCTAAAATATAGTCCTAGTAGCACCTATTTAAAAAATTCTTCTTATGAAGAGGTGCCCTGGAAAATATAAATAGCATCAAACAGCATCTAAATGTTCCTAAATACAAAATGGAAAGCAAGTGATTAATTTATTCATTTTAAATTTAGAAGAAAATATATGCATCATATTTTATATTTATACTCTCACTGTGCTTATATACATATATATATATGTTAATCTTTAAGAACCACACTAGAAATCCCTTCTCTACTTTAATATCTGACTTGGGAAAATTTCCTATTCAGTCAGTGAAGATTTTCAGTAAGCAGAAAATGATTAAGGATTTTAGAATACATTGCCTGGGTCAGAAGTGTCTTTGGAAACAAGACAAGTCTGTGAATTTTTAGGATTTTTTCCACAGCAGCTGAATATGGATTGGAGGGCTTCCAAATCCAAGAAGAACAATGCATTGCCACAGCCTTACTCACAGAAAGCCAGGGAACAGTCCCAAAGAAACAGCCAGAAACACTACAGCTTCATTGCAAAAGTCGTGTAGCTTAAAAAGTAGGGTAAAAAGCTTTTTCATGAATGTGAAATACAGTTTTTTCTTTGAAGATAATCTGTTCTTTGATTAAGAGTTCTCTCGGTCCCAAGTCCCTGTTTTGCTGACTTTTTTGCTTGGTCAGGCTTCCTATTGCCATTTCTGAGATCCGGGAGCGTGAATCTCCACTTCCAGCACCCTTAAATGCAGAGTTCTTCCAGCATTTTGTAAGCCTAAATCAGGCCACGCAACAAAATTACCTCTCACGTTCTGCTTTATGGCAGAGAATCTGTGCTTTGCCCTGAGGCAGGTGGGCTGCCCCTCAGGGATCAAACAGCCAGGCTTCTCAGAGCCTATGTCTTAGCTTAGGTCTGCAGTAAAATGAAGTGCACTTTGTACTTGTGAACATTTACATACAGTATATGAGAAGTGCTGCAAGAGAAAGTTCAGTAATGTGAGCCTATGTATCATTCTCTTTGATATATCTCTCCTATTTTCTGATCCTATTACTTCAGATCAGCTCTAAGTCTCATATCTAAACAGTCAGTCCAAAGGGAAAGTGCCTATTTACAGGCTGGATTAAGAGCTTTAACAAAAGGCAAGGCAGAAAGCCATTCATTTACTATATAAGAAAAAGAATGTCTTTGCATTTTATCACTTGCCAGCATCTTCCAAATCTTTTCCCTTGTGCTGCTGCCCCTCCAAACAGAAAGTAGAATGGGAAGTTCCCATTTTACAGAATGGACCAAGAAAAGGAAAAAAAGCATATTGTGCAACTTTCCCTTTTTGCTTCTAATGGGTTTACTTTGGCTTCACCCCTCAGGGCTCCTGCAAGCATATGTGTTCAGCTGAAACCCCACACTGCTGCCTTGCTAGACCTTTTCCCAAGACTTTTTCTCAAGAAGTAGGTGTTTGGAAGAGAACAAGATTGGAAGACGAGGGAAGTGCTGGAATGAGGAAAGACTGAGTTCTCTAGCCAAGCCAAGGACCAGTCCCTACCCAGGGCACAGGCAAAGGGAGGAGATGCCCCAGCCGCTGGTGGAGGGGACAGGCAGGGCAGAGCACGGCATGGCACAGCAAGAGCTGCAGCAAGAGAGAACGAAGCAGGTTCAGTCTCAAAGGGTCAATAACACAACACATGGAGTGAGTGTGGAGAGGAGAAGGGAGCCTCTTCTCACAGGCAGCCACTACACAGCACACCCTGCTCAAACAAGCACTGCAAGTCCCCAGACTTACCAAGAGAGGGGTGAAAAAGGATCGCTCTATCTTGGATTATTTATCCTGGGGGACAAGCTATGATATGAAACAATTAAGGGTTAGTTGAGGGTAATCAAAACTTTCCATTTTTTAGATACCTATATGTTTGCTTTGATTTCTTTTTCGATCTGTTTGCTATAGCACTTTTTGAAACAACATCCATAGTTTCCAAATGGCTGAAGTGGAACATTTGTAATTATTAATGAAAAAAAACCCCAACTATTTTTTAAAAATAAAGAAGAATCAAACTTCCTTCTACAAAAGCTGTGACAAAACAGTAGTCAGTAGTAAGTAAGGATGAAATAAAAAAAAAATTCTCAATAATACACCTGAAGGAGAAAAACTGAAGGCAGGCAGAACAGAGTGGAGTCAGAAGCAAAGCATTACTTTGTGAATCTTCACTCAGGCTAATACCCCCAGTCTGGCTCAGATTTGCAAGGTTTGGCCCAGGTGAGCTTATAAACTCTGAATTCTCATTAACTTTTACTCCTTGCAACTTGCCCCAAGCCAGCCTGCAGTTTGGTGACCTACCCCAGAAGCTCCACCCTGCAGCCCCAGACGATCTCTGGGCACTGGGGCCCTTTGCCAGCACAGCCCTGGCAGGCCCTGAAACCCCCCATTTTTTTTTTACATACTCCTGTATCTCCTTACAGCTCCAATTCGTGGCTCCACTCCTCAACCCCAGCACCTTTCTTCACCTTCTGGTAAAATTCCTCTGCTCCAAACTCCACCCTGGCCAGCAGACTCAGGCAAAGTGATTCCCCAGCCTAATGGCCTCTTCGGTGTGTGTATTAACCCAAATCACCTGCCTGAGCCACCCAGGGTGAATGATCCCTCATTACCTCTGCTCTGGGAGATGGATAACACCATCCTGACAGCTCAGGGTGGGTTTCATCTCTACAGACATTTTCGTGATAAAACAATTAATCATGTCAACCAGCATTTTTCATTAGAACATCAGTGTGGGCAGTGTATTTTTAATAGCATTCATTTCTCATCGGTGCCTGTTTGGTTCATCTTACTTACATTCTCACAATTAACTGAATTACCAGTTTCAGAGACTGAAGGGAATTGCTTCCATGTTTTTCCATTTTTCCTCAATTCATCACAACATTGGCAGGGATTCTTCAGGCATTTTGTTCTTATCTGTAATACGACACTTCAGCAAACTTTATTTAAGAGAATCCCTACCCTAGCATGTGGATACTGACCTTGTTGCCACCTAATCTCTTTTAATGGCTCGTTACTGCTGTGGCATTTGATCTGGTGCTCTTTATTGCATCAGCTGTAAGGCTCTGAGATGTGTTGAAGGCCCATGGTATGAGGTTTGGTGTACGGCACATATTCAGTAGAAAAACACACCTGACGGCAGCAGCAGGGAACCGGCCTTGATGGCCCACCTGGGCTCTTCCCAATCAAACTTCCCAAGGACCTCTCCCATCTTCCAGCAGAGCTGATGCAACACCTCTGGCTTATTCCAGTAGGAGCCATACCAATCCAGGATTAAAGCACATCCTTCCTTCTGCTTTCCTCCATTCAAGCATGAAGAGGCACATGACCAACGTGAGCTCCTTCTCCAGAAACAATAAGAGAAATCCTTCATTTTATTGTACTTTTCCCCTCAGTGCACATAGCTTCTCTTCTGCCTTTCTTAAGTCGCTCTCCTTTTTGCAAAACAAGAGGACTCATCACAGCTTTTGAGTGGTCACAGGCACTGCAATACAAGGTGGTGCATTCCACGTTAAATCAGCATTAGAGTGAGGGATGAATACAATCTACCCAACAAGTACTTTATCGTGAAAATTATTAAAATTCATAGCTTAGAGGTGTGAATGCTTCTTTAAGAAAGGTACTTATGTTATCCCCAAAATAGCACCAGTATCATGTGATGTTCCAGTTGCTATGGTTACCACAAATTTGTTATTTAATAGCAAAGAAAATAGATGCACAAAACATGCTAATTATAACTGGTACAAATTTTTCTAAATGTTTTATATGAATATGCATGCATGTTTTATGCATAAGGAATAGGAATGCCCTTTTTCAAATAATTCTTCAAGTTTTTAGAAGCATTTTAGTAACAGGCAAGGAAGTACATTGTGTGGTTCTCAGCAGCGAAGGAAAAGGAGACTGAAAAATTGAAGATGGGCACTTTGTCTAAAACCATGCAGTTTTCTATTCAAATAGCAGAAGAATCCTGAAAATGCAAGAGGTTTAAATTTGTTGAACCTTGTACTTTCCCAACCGAATTTGCTTTGTTTCTTCTTCTCTTTGCAATGTTGAAATTGCAAAGAGATTGAAATGTCTGAGAAACAGTTGCAGGACCATTTGAAGAGAAGTTACATTTTATGAAATTATAATGTTAATATAACCCTGATACAGAAACCAAAGCGCTCCAGTCACTGCCAGAATCAATACTGCTCGATACAACTACAGCCTCCCTCTGCCTGGAGCTCCCGGGCTCCCACCTCTGTGCAGCGATGTGCTGGCTCCACAGGCTGGTCCCTGCTGCTCCTGCTGGTGCTGGCTCACAGCAGGATGCACCTCAGTGTGCCCCACTGCTGCAGACTTCTGCTGCAGGCTCCCGCTGCAGGGCCCGGGGGGGTCTCCGTGGGCTGGGAGCTCAGGTGGCACTTGGCAGAAGCACAGCCTGTGAGCACAGCATGGAAAGATGCTGCTGTGGACCTGTGTGTATTGGAGAAGTACATGGGGCTGGCTCTTGTTGTGCAGAGGAGAGGTGGAAGGGATATGTATGCAAACAGATCTCATATAATTCACCTTTTCTTTCTGTTCTCCACCAGATGCTCCGGGAGACAAGTCTGGGGGACACAATGCACAGTCCTTTAAATGCTAGGATTGTTAAACTTGCCAGCCTGACAGGGTCCTAGGGAGGGGCAAGAGAAATCTCATTCCTTTCCTTGGGCTGTCTTTGGCCACAGTGAAAAGACTCTCAAGCCTAAACTAAAGAGAGATATGATTGTGAGCTGTGGGGAGAAAGTAACTGCCTCACGGCTAGGGCAGGAAAGCTGCAGGCACCCGTGCTGGCAGTGGCACCGGCTGCAGAGCCAGACGCTGTTCAGGGCTCCACTGGGTCAGTGCCTCATCACCCAGTGCTGGGCAGCCCTGGCCACTCATCCAAATTCCCACCTCTTCCCAGAGAGAGGAGGATGGTGCACATGCCTCTGGGCAGGAGGATCATATAGCGGACTCTGCCACACTCGGGGGCCATCGCTGAAAATGTCACCACTGTCACTTGAAATCAAGCCCTCTCCTCTCATGGAGGCTTTTATCTCTTCCCTTACGAGGATGCACGAGCCGCGGGCAGAATTAAAGCCGTGTGCGTGCATTTCGCTGTTGAATGGCCACACCTAATGGCACCGATACCGAAGGCACTCACTTGCGCTGCTGGTCTCTCCCTGTCACACCCAGAGCACACGCTAGCTGGCTGCCGTATTTCAGATGTTGTAGAGTGTCAGTGATACCGACTGAAAAACCTTCTCTGTGGCTTGCTGTCATGCTGTGATTGATATCAGCTGTAACAAGAAAAAATGTTATGGCACTGTAATTCTGCTTGATGCAAGGTAGTCTTTGATCTTTACCATTTTGCAAAGATTATAATATACGCTTAGTTTGATAAATAATACCCTTTCACCAGAGTCATGTAAAGTGGAAGAAAAATTGGCAACTAAACTTTTGAAACTTCTCTGGTGCAGGTGTTGATGTTTTCAAAGCAAAAGGTTAAATAATAGGATAAAAGCCCCACTTGCCTACTTATAAGCAGATGTGAATAATAAGAACTTGCTAGACCAGCCCTTTTGGGCTGGTTTCTGTACATGCATGTGCATCAGAGCAGCAGCAGGGCGGCCAGCTCCTGGCAGAGGCACTGCAGCCGGGAGAGCAGTGAGGAAGCTGGGGGCTGCTGGGCCAGCTGTGACTGCCAGCCTCACACAGGAGCAGAGCAGAACATTCACTCTGGATTTACTTCGTCTCTGTAGAGAAATTCACCCAGAGAAATTCAGAGCTATGGGAGCCACACACGTAACAGTGCTCACTCACTCATCTGGCTATGGAATGGACCCTCAGACAGGGGTGGAGGCCCAGCTCTTCCAGCCCCTCAGGTCAAACAACAGACGGCATATGACATCCCTGACATATTTTCTTCAAATTAGAGCTCTTTAGGTGAGCTGGGACTTAAGTTTCTAAGCGTCTTTCTAAAGATTCTAAGAAATAACTTAAATTGTATTGGTTTTTTTCTGCTTTTTAATTTGAATGGTTATTTGGATGCGGCAAAAGTGAGCAAACCCCAGCACCACAGCCATGAGAAAGTGTTCTCATCAGGTAATCATTTATTAAAACATTTTAACCAGCTGGTATGAATATGATTGTCACTGGAAAATGACAGGGAAATATGTGGTCCCATCTGCACTACCAAGCCAGGAAACATTCCACTGTAGGAGTTTTGCTTCATTATCATTGCACTTCCACACACAGAAGAGTGCACCTGAGCATGACCCCTCCCTTGGTGGGGCCTTGGGATGGGAGCAGAACCCCAAAAGGGAAGATGCAGCCCCATGCACTCCTCTGCTTTATGGCTTTGCACGGCTCTGGACTGCTCATCTCAGACCACGACTCTCACACAGCCTGGGGGGCAGCACAGTTTGATTTCACCCAAAGGTGGACAGCCTGTCACACAAACCTATTTACAGCTGAGCTCAGGTTTCCAACAGGGGTTTGCCAGGGCTGTCTCAAGGGAGTGGGCACATTGGCAAAGGGATTTAGCATCCAGTGGTACTCTGCCAAATCCATGAAAGATTTTGCACGGCAAGAACAGGGTGTAACTCCAAGGCCATGATTATTTTCCATGTAAATGTCTGTTTCAGTTTGTGCTTAAATGATTATCTGTCATTGATTTGTGTGCCTAACTACAACTGCTTCAAGCTGTTTTCAATTATTCTGTTCTCAATACGATGCGATCCCAAGGATTAGCCATACCGAGTGCCACAAACCACCTTGCAGCAACAGAGTCATAAACTGAAGAGGATAGAAAGGATTTTAATAGGAGATTAAAAGGAAGAAGTGACTCACTGGATGAGAGAAAAGAGGGAGTGCGCAGGCTTTGACTGCAGGAGAGCTGCTTTGTGATGCCTCTGAGTGTACTGAGGACCCCAGGTTAATATAATAATTCTTCTTTCCTTATCATGCAGGTCTTGGGTAGTGATTTCATAATTAGGGGTGTATTTAAAAACAGGTTTTAAATGAAGCATGTGTTCTGTCTTTGCACTAAGAGGAGGTGGCTAGTTGCAGTGTAACATTGCACAGGGCTTGTTTCCTTGCCTGCTGGATTCTCTTTGCAAATTTTATGCTTCTTTTTTTGTCTAATTGAAAACCTGCACCTTTGGAGAGAAACTGTATTTCTCCTTGGCAGTCCTCTCTTTCATCAGGACTGATATTTTAAGAGTAAACAACGTTCATCTACACCAAATCCTGAGTCCTCCAGAGGGGGTAACCTGAACTCTCCCAGACCTCGCACCTAGGTGATACACAACACTGCTTGTCAACAGCTGCTCCAAGGTTTATCAGCTAGGATTGGTAACACTCCTACAGCAGTCAGGATCTGAGAGTGCTCCAGTGTTTCTCTTTACACATACTAGGAAAAGTCTTCATACATTTGGGCTAAGATCCTAATTGTTGCAGAGTAATTGACTACCTGCACTCCTGCAGTAGCCATTTGTGACAGTATCCATCAACTGGGAAAATGTAACTGTTATTGAATTTCTAAGAAGAGCCATTAATATTCTGACTTTCAACCAATTTAAATATTTGAACTTTCTGAGTGCACAGTTGAGATGAGTAACACAGAGAAGCACACTCAGATGGATTAAATCCTCTATGGATTCTATCAATACAGAGAGTAGAAAGAGAAGTTACTTGTCTGACATACAAATATATATATATATATTTGTAGCAGATAAAATCAAATGTGTTATCACTATCTGCACTCTGCTATGTATATTTTAAAACATTATGAGTGGATAGGTACATACACAGCAGTAGTTTACAAGAGATAAGCATCATTAATTTCCACATAGCTATATGTTTTCATGGGCTTCTTAACCTTTTAATATTAAGTAAAATAGCAACTACAGCACTATTCTATATCCTTGGGAATATCACAGTTTTGAAACATTTCTGTTTAAAATACAGAAAATGCCACTGCAGTAAAGATTTGGAAAGTGAGGTACATGGCATAGGGAGCTGGGGATTGGATTCCCAGCTGATCTTCAGGACATGCTTGATCTGAATTGATCGAAGCCCCAGAGGGAGGCACAGTGCCAGCAGGAGGAGAAGTGCCTGCAGAGCAGGATGCTGGACCCAATGCCACCTGCAAGGCTGCCCTGGCAGAGGCTTTCTACCTGGCCAGAGTTTCTGGGCATTGGGAAATCTGGTGACAATGTGGAGTAATAACTCTTCTTCTGGAGACAGCTGTCTCACCTTCTATGAGAAACTGCTATTTCTTTTTCTAGGCCAACGTTCAAAAAGCTGTCAGATCACTTTAATCTGTTGAATTTTGAGCAAATTCAAATAAAATATGCCAGTCTCCAAAGCAAAGCCAAAATCTAAATGGCCCAGCACTGAATCTATAAGATCAATAAAGACAACAAGGCTGTCTGCAGTAGCTTTTTCAGAACACGAAGTAGTTGACTCTAAACAAAGCTTTTATATAACTAGGCTTTTCCCATGGTGCACCATATCCTTGTAATCAGTCTTCAATCTCTTCTCTAACTTTCAGTAATAACAAGATGCAATGAAGCTTGCCCAAATGAAAAAAAAAAAAAAAGGAGTACGCACAAAGGACCAAGCATCCCCAAGGGGCAGTGGTGGAAAACAGTGTGAAACAGGATGTCTGATCTGATGTTCTCCTATTGCCATATCATAAGGGGAGTGAATGATTATTTTCCAAGAAAGAAAGGTAGCCAGATGAATCTCAGTTATCCTGGTGAGGTTCAACATATCACTGCTTTTGAACTGAAAAGGAAAATGATCTGAATAGAAACAATCAGTTGAAGGGGCATGGTAAATAGCTCAGGTACATATTGGAACTCCCACCTGCAAAAGTATTTCAGAATGTATCAAGCTATGCTCTTTGACCTTCTATGTAGCAGGATTACATCTTTTGTGTCTCAAAGTTTTCACTCACAGTTACCATTTAAAAGAAATCGCCTCATTTTTACACAGTCCAAAGTGCACACTGGTAAAGAAGAATTTCCTGAACGCAGGTAAGTGAGCCCAGAGTTGTTTTGACATGACTCAAAGGCTGTTACAGCAGTAACAAAAGAAGTGAAGAGATTTATCTTACCTTATGACACACAGCAGAAAAACCCCAGAGGCAGCGAGGTGCCAGGGGGCACGGTGGGCAGCAGGGGGCAAACACACCTGCATGGAAAGGGGATTAGAAACACCTCTCTGAAAGGCCCCGGGGGTGTGCATGTAGAGCGAGTGAATCAAACCTCCAAGTACCCAGCTCACTTCTGCACTGAGAGAAAGCTGCTGACACCAAAACGTGACTGAACAGTGAAAGAGATGAGAGACAGCAAGAGGGAACAGAAAGAGATGGGACACTCCTGCTGATGGAGGCAGCCCCAAACTGCTTCGGCAAATGCTCTTGCTTGTGCAAAGCTTGCAAGATGTGCATGAGGAGGCTAGTGGAAAGATCAGGAGGAGGGAGCATGTCTGTTTCCTACAGCACCTGAAGTGCACCGGTAAATACAGAAACACTTCAGTAAATACAGACTTAGGGCACAGCCTGCAGTTCAGCAACCTGAAATACCACTGTGAAGAGACAGCAAAAAGGAATAGTCAAAGTACTATCACTCGTCCGTGTTCTCCACAGCAATGCCAATGTTTTGGGCACTGCCGAGTTCTCCACAGTAAATGCCCCTCAGGAGGCAGGAAGACCTGCTGCCCCAGCAGGGCTGGCTCCTGCCCCCACTCACACTGGGCCAGCGGCTGTCTGACGTGCTAGCGCACATCATCCTTAACACAGCTATGGGAGTGCTTTGAATTGTCATAAAAACACCAGAAATGTCTCAGATCAATGCCCAAATATATGTATTTCATGAGAACTGGGCCATTTTCTTGAGAACTCTTGAATTGAACAAGCAATCTATAAAGCAAAACCTTCCTTTTTTTAACTGAGTGCCTCATCATTGGAAAGCAATAGAGAGCCCTCACCTTATCACAGAGCTCCCCTTCAGCCACAGCCCTGGGGCTGGTAGATAGCTCATTCCTGTGATATACTTTAACAGGTGTCATTCCTTTTTAATAAGTCCAAACAAAACAGTTAATAAATCCAAAGGGCTTCCTATCAGCATATCTCTAATTCTTGGCTTTCGCTTCTTCAGCTTTCTTCTTCTTTCAAGTGCGATCATCTTCTTGAAACTCATGGCATTCTCATAACTCTCTTTAAATAATGATCTGTGTTTCAGGCTTTGATTCAACACTGACGCGACTTTTCTGCATGTTTGGCTGCGCAGCGTCTGCCGCTGAGTCACATCTGATTTACACTTGAGATAAACGACATCATCCAGGGCAGCCTCTGACTCTGAGAGGAGCACCCACTAATCCACATTGCCAACAGGGTTTTCTATCACCATCAGTCTGGAGGATGCCAGCCCGGTTTTGGTCTCCATGGAGATTGTTATGAAATACATTAATCCATCATCTGTTGGTTCCCAAAAGGATCTTTGGGAGTTTAGCACCTCCATGGACCTCACACTCCCTGGAAGAGGCGATAGCTATGGATTTCTCAGCAGGAACAGGGACGACTGTTTAAGAGGTGGCCACCTTTGCCATGGCTTAGGGGAAATCTCTGTGAGAAGATAGCTCTTCCATGTGTGTACTGTGAATATATCTTTCACGGTATTTTTTTCCTTTTTTTTTGTTGTTGGCAGTCCTTAACACTTTTCTCCTCCCACTTTCTGGTGACATTGCAAAATATCCACACTAAAGTGCATTCTGTTAGCAAAGTAAAATGGCAAAATGGTGTATTTTAGGTGGAAGTGTAAATGATATACTTGGAAGAGCTGGTCAAAACCCAGAACCTGAACAACTGTTCATGGGAAAGGCAGCTATTCCACACCCACTGTAAATGAGAGCATCGTCAGGTATCAAAATGTGCCAGAATAGAAAGAATTAAAAAAAAAAATAAACTACAACAGTGCAAACCTGAGATTTCCCAAAGAGGCTATAGTGTCATGCTAGCAGCAGCTGAGGATTGCACTAGCTGGATCCACAGAGACCCCCTGTAATCACCCTTTGCACAGCAGGACCACCACCAAGTGTAGCACTGGCCTGGCTGGACCTTTCCATCACAGGAAGCTCCCAGCAATGTCCTCTCAGCTTTAAATTCAAGTTTTGTTAGAGAGTTTGGTACTGAATATTGAAATTCACAGCATCTGGTGGGGGGGGGAGGGCAGGGAAGCTTCTAATACACCTCATGTGATGAATAAGTTCCCCCAAGATATTCTACAAATTATGCAATATAATAGCTGAACTTTCCTGTGATTTCACTTTATATTTACAATGTATTTTATTGTGCTAGATCTGATCTTAAAGATGAAAAATTAATAGTTAAAATCCTATTCTCTAGATCAAAGCATCTCTACGTTGTTTGTAATGAAACACTTTGACTCTTACCTAAGTTTTCTGTTCAGACTGTCCAAGAATTCAAGTGTTTCATTATAACAGAAGTGGGAGATGCTTTGATCTAGAGAATAAGAGGCTTCAAATATTTGCTTAATAGCTATCAAAGCTAATTATTCAAATAAAAATAATAATATAAAAGTTGAGGATAATAAAACAGTAGAATATTAAATAAGTAATAAAAGGGCCTGGGTTGATAAATACCTTGCCATATTCTCACACTAATAATATTAATGAAGAATAACTGCTTATATTATCATAATGTGTATGTGTGTGTGTGTATGAGTATAATGGACTTCTCCCCCATGAGACCTGATTGTGGGCTGAGCCTCAAACTATTAGACAAAACAGAAAGATGGTACATGCTCCTAAAGCCTTACAACATGAGGCAAGAGACAGACACGGGGCACAGAAAACAAATGGTGTCGTACACAGGGGAATGCAGGATGATAGTGAGCACCAGGACAGGCAGCATCTGAAGAGCTCAGCACTAGGAAAAGAGGGCACGGAGACTTCCACTGTGGGGTGAGGAGGAGGATGCAAGGTGGCTGCTTGCAGGATGGTCCCCTCAGAAGTGGGAGGAGCTGGGGATGCAAGTCTGGGCCCCCAGTATGAGGGCAAATGGAGCTGGCATCAGGGTTACCCCAGCTGGCAGCACCAAGCAGCTGTAGATAACTGGAACCAAACTGTGACAGAGCACGAAAATGAGGACAAATAGGTAACTTTTGGTGCAATGCTGAAAGAGGAGAGGGAAGAGGGATGGACATAAAAATGGGAGATTGATGGCTTACAAAAATAGCACTTACAGTGTCATTATAAGTGGGCACCAGAAGGCCTATGTTGCATTTGTCAAGGCTGGATAAAAAGTATGTTGCACTAATTGAGACATAGAAGATGCTAGACAAGGGCCTCAGCCACGGGAATGGACAGGAAAGGCACCATCTCACTGATGCTAAGAAGGAACAGTCAGTGGGATTATGCCATATCCTGGATGTGAGGACCCGAGAAAGGGTCTGAGTCAAAGATGACACACAAATTATGGGCCTGAGTGACAAGCAGGGCGGTGAGGTTGTCCGCTGTGATCAAAGAGGGGACTAGCAGGGAAGACATGAATTGGGGAAGATTAAAAGTTCTGTCTCTTCCACATTGGGTTTGAGTTGACAGACTGTCTTCTACATGAAATGACAGGGAAACAAGCCCAGAGATGAGGCTGGACAGAGGAGACAGGTGGGGAGCACACAGGTAGATCTGCAAGTTAGTCGTGCAGGGACAGCAGCTGATTGTGTGTTTGCAGATGAAATTACCCAGACACGCAGAAAGGTGCAGAAGGAGAAGGCAAAGAGGACTAGGTTCTGTAAGATGAGCACGGAAAATAGTAATGCTAGTGACATAGCATAAAATGACAATGGAACAATAAATACACATGAATAATTCAATTCCAAAAGTGCTTTTAGTTTTTGATTTTATCTAATTTTCCCAAATAGAATTTTCCAAAGGGTCATTCGAAAAATATTCATTTTTTTGGAAGAAAATGTCATCAAAATTAATGTAATTTCATGAATATGTCAATTTTGACCAAAATCTTATTTTGCAGTGGAAAAATGTTTCAACAACAAAAACCCCCTGAATTCAGAGCCATTTGCTTTTAGCTCCAAACATAGATCCTACTACTGTCAAGTAACATCTTTCATTATCTTCTTTATGTCTCAAACCACGTTAAAAAGAGTCTAGAGGTTTTGCTGATTCTGTTGTAATCAATCCTGTCACAGCTGTTATTGGATTTATCTCGGGATCTGAACACCAGCATTTTTCATTGTTGTTTTACATTTTCTTTATGACTATACAGCTAAACAGTCAAGAATATAAGAAAATCTAAAATATGCTAAAGTGAACAAATATATTCAACCACTATAAAATTATCTATAAAGCTTTCTTGGCTCCAAATAAACATCAATGACTTATTTAGTAGCCTTTAATGAAATGCAGGTCTTTCCAGGTATGAAATAATTTTAAAATCATATCAGAGTAAAGTGGGCTCATACTTAACTGGCTTCACTTGGTATAGAGGTTATTTTATTTACCAGAATAATAGCATGCAATCATGGCAGAGCCAAGCAATACCATGAATGAAATCAGGCAAGATTCTTACACTGCAGAAAAACCCACCCAAACCTGAGTGTCACATGTGCCTCAGCCTTTCAGAGCCCTATATAAAACTGCTCAGCTGATGCACAGCACTGCTTATAAATCATGCATACATCTTGTAGGCTTCAATGCAGTATGGACAATAAAAGGGAATTAAGATGCTTAATGAGGTGAGAGGCTTCTATAAACTGGTGTCTGTCTTTCCTTATTTCTCACATTCTTTAGGATATCATTTTCTTTCCTTTTCTTCCTATCTTTCATCATTTCTCTGACTAACAAGTATCCCAGCCTTTCTGCTATAGGATATGATTAGTTACAGCATTAGGCACATGCAAAAGATCCATCTTCCCATTTCAGGTAGTATATGTGCCCTTCATAACATCACCAGCCTCGCTGTATGTGTTAGACAGGTTTGCATGGGCTGTCTCTACTACTGCTGTGCTATTTCTCCAAAGCATATGCAGCTGGTTAAAATTCCCTGACTAGAGCTGCCCTCCCTGCATGCAGGGGACGGAAGCTGATGTGCCTGGCATTGCCTGCGGCTTGCTGCCCCCTCACTGCCCATGTGCCATTAGACAGAGTCACATAGAATATCATGTCAGTTGCCTCATTAATAAAATGACAAAATAAAACTTGAATTACCACTCTCGGATGTGGTTTACTGGAGCATTAATACATTTCTTGGGCTACTGAAGTCATTCAGCCTTTGCAGTCATGGCTCACAATGCACCCGATGTATTATTAATGTCCCAGTAAAGCACACCCTGTTGTGTCTTAATGCTGTGGCATAAGATGCCTGGAAAAGTAAACAGCTATGTAAAGCAGAGAGTGATGACTGTTAGAGAGATGAATGGGGGCACATTACGGCTTCACTCACCGTGCCCGTGGCTCCGGCAGTCTCAGGGATGCCTCGGCAAGGTTTCACTGTGTATATTCTACAGAAGGTTTTTTCCTGAGTGTTTCTAAACATCTATTATTTATAAACCACTGCTGCTCTGCATGATGCTTCATGGGTAAGTAAGGGAAACATTTCCTGCCCTGAGGAGCTTACGCTGGCTGCTCCGGGTGCCATGACCATGCATGGGGCCCGGCAGAGGTGCAGGCAGGACAGCTGTCCGCTTGCAGCCCCCGACCCCGCTGTGCCCACCTCCCGCATGGGCCATGCCCGCCCCAGCAGAGAAGAGCCTAAATGAATGGAGGCAGCAGCGTCATTCTGGGCTGCTGGCATTTCCATACTGCTTATGCAGAGTCTACATCTGAGATAAGCTGTACCTCTCTGAAACAAGTGCTCAGATAATCTGTATCCTCATGTAATTCGCTGCTATGCCTGCTGCTGCAGCTGCTGCTACACAATTTTCTCCCTCCAAAAACAGCTGTGAATCCAGCAAATTTCTTCGGTGTTGGAGGACAGAAGCAGTGGGTGGGAGGGAGGGAGCCAGGAGGCAGAGATGAAGGGAACACAGCCAAGGCACTGTGCAGAGAATGGGAGGTAAGAGCAGAGAGGAAGAAGGAGCCACGGTGGGGAGTGCACTGCGTGCACTACCTGACACACATACAACACACACGCTGCCTGAATCAAAGCATCTTTTATAAATAACCCCTGGGAAGAAGGTCTCCACAATGACAACTGAAAATATTCAAAGCAAAACACACACGGCAAAGGCAATCCTATGCCTGAATATAAGAATTTCCTTTACTTGCTTGATGATGGGCTATAGATGTCCCCAGAATGACTCAGAGAAGCCTTTTGCAGAAGTCTGGAACCTGAGAGTCAGGAATTAATGAGAAACATGGGCAACCTCCACCTCTGAGGTTGCAGATTCTCAGAGCAGGAGGAAGACCACATCCCAACAGAAGCAGTGTAGGACCATGCCTTTGAGAAAAGCAAAGCCACTGAGACAGTGTTAATATTCCTTCTTGCATATGTATTTTTTTAATATTAGTGATTTCGGCCCAGTTTTTGAGTTAATGTACAGTCCTTTCATCTTCTAAAAAAAAGGCGAAATGTGGGAAAGGAGTGGAAACAGATGACTATAGTTTGGGGGTCAGACTGAGAAAGAAACAGCCAGTATGTACACTCAGTACAGTTTGTGTATGCCACCAGGGGCTCAGTGGGTGAAACTGGCAACGTAACACAAACTTGAGTTCTGCAACTGAAAAAAAACCCCATGGGTTTTTTTCAAATCAGATCACTCAATTGTTGTCATTCAACTCCAGACAAAGTCTTGCTTCAACTTTGGGGTTATTTTAATCCTTTCCATAATCTTTTCCCCTCCTTCAGTTCAGTTTGGAATTGAGAAATGCATTTCAAAGCAAAGAGTCAACAGGCTTGGGTTTTTCAAATGTCAGAGTGAATTGTCTCAAGATTTTCAAAGCTTCTTGCCACCTGCCACTTCCCAGGTATCTTTTCCTTGGCTGAAATTGTGTTGAGTCTCATCCTAACCTATTTTGCTCTCCCTGAAATGCTGTTTTCCAGAAAATTTATTGTTCATCACCAAAAATTGTCTATCTACCCCTTCCTGTGGGCCGCTCAGTTCAGTCCTTCAACTGCCCCTAGTGCCTCTAAGGCTCCCTGCTGGCATTCCAGCACTCCTGGAACTAAAGCAAAGATTTGGAGAGGAGTAAAGCCAGCGAATTTAGATGGAGGGGGTAGGAGCTATGACAGCCTGAAAAGGGAAAGCCCTGGAACACAGAGGGGTTATAAAGCAAAATACAGTAAAGATATGACCTGCTCAGTGAATAAAGTGTATGGGAAGTAGACTCTGTGCTGTAAAAATTGTTGTAAAAGAACTGGTGAACGAATGAAATGATTAAATCAATATATTCTTCTCCTATTTATAAAGCCTTTGCTTCCAGTAGTTTTTGAGTTCAATAATGTATGTGCTGTGAGAAATACAGAACAGTCAATATTAACAGGCCCCCTCCAGCTGCAGTTAAACTTATTTAAAAATAATCTCCACATTTTCATATATGAAGTAGATGTTTAAAATTGATCAGAGTTCAACATATTTATATTAAAACAGATCCTTTTTATCAGGTGGTTGGAGATTTTCTGATAGTTAAGAGACATGTCCTTTAGCTATCAATATGTTTGTCCTTCAGTGAGCAACTGCCTTCTATGCAGACTCTGCAGGCAAAAACACTCTTCAGTCCCTGGATATCCCTCCTTTTAACCACTTGTGAAAGAGAAACAGCTCGCAGGCCTTCTGCATCCTGAACTCACAGAACAAAATGGCACAGTTCATCCATGTAAAGGGCGCTGGTCAGCCCTCATCCTGACCCTTTAATGAAATATTGCTTCCAAACAGAAAGGCGCAGAGTAAGTGACACCTGTTAACCTTTGCAGTGTGTTTGTGCGCTGCCATAGCCTAATCTCTGCGAAAATCAAAAGGGTGTAATTTTGTCAAGTACCAATTTGGCAGGCCCTTACCCCCACTTAACTCCTCTCCACGCTGCCTGCCCAGGGCAAGACTTCAGCGCTGTCCAGGAAATCTCAGTCTGCTACCACAGACGATGGGCAACCAACCACCTGCAACTTCCGAGTTGCCAGGACAAGTTGCAAAGATCACTAAACTCTCAGAGTGACAGGTGATCGATATGCTGAACAATTAGTATCAAATATACAGTAAATGATGCATAATATCATTGGTGAAAAATGTTCTATTTAGGCAGAATGTAGATTGATGTCAGAAAATGCTCTTCAGTGTGTGGAATAATCAAGTCAACTGCTTGATGGATGTACCATATAGTCTATTTACATAGCTTGGATTCAATACACTTACATGACATTTGCATCAGAAACATATCTATAGTCAACCAATGGGAAAGAATACATGACTTTAGCAACATGCTTATACATTAATAATATTACTTGGCAATCTGATGTTTCAAGACCCAGGGTGAATTACTTATTAAAAACCCATATACAGCTATCTGTCTTTATCTTTCTTTCTGTGTGAGCCATAATGGCCTTGATTGTTTTCAAAATTACATTTGGCCAGGATATGACTGTTACATGAAACCTCTTAAACCAATATCATTTCCCTCACTGATAAAATACATTATACTGCTGGGTGCATTGAGCCAAACCATTAACGAAGGAAGCTTAACCTAACCTTTGCTCTCCTGACCAGCCGTTCAAGCAAACTAACATTTAAGAAATTGCTGAAAGAGTGGAATTGACATGATTATACATTTTTATATTAAGTTCACTCATTTCTTAGAGCTTCTCCTATCACCCTCACTTTTAATGGTTTGAATTTTGAGGGAGACTTAGTTACTTGGGAAGATACAAGGAAACGTACTCCATTTTACATTGTTTAGAAATGCAGGCACAAGATAAATTAGCTAGATAAGGTCAAATTAAGCAAGGTCCATTTTAAAACTTCAATTCAGGATGCACGAGAAGAAGAAAACACATGCATTCAGTACAAACTGAGGAAAAAAAAAGATGTGATGGAAGTCATGGAAAAAACTGAAGTCAAATTCTTCATAGTAATTGAGGTGCTATTTTAATAAAGCATCTCAATCCAGGCCTGGTTCTAAGAAGAAGTACAGCTCCCCAGACCTATAGGCCAAGACAACAGAACTTGTCTGATAGGAAGCAAGGGACCTAATGTCCGTGGGAAACGCTACTCTCACAAGGAGCTAATGAAGCCATTTTCTGAAGTTCATACTCAGCTAGATCCCAGTGCTTCTTACTGTCTCCTCAGCTGTCCATCATGAGATCTCCTTGCAACAGAGAGAGGAGACTGACCATCATTTTCATGCCCAACAAGAAGAGCCACAGAACACAAGTAAAGGAAGGGCAAGACTTACCTGTAAGCACGAACAACGCATCGCTTCTGCGTGGCACTTTTCCTCTTTGGGTGTTCAGTGGCTTTAAAAGTGAGTCATGGTCCATCAGATCTCAGGGTAATGGCTTGTCCATGACAGATACCAGTGGCAGAGATACCAGCAGACCATCTCAGGACCACCAAGCTGGAGAAGGCAGAACTAGGGATCCTGGAAGAAATGATGAGCAGTTCATTGTACATGCAAACAGGCAGGCACCACAGAGCAGTGCAGTCTCGCCACAGGCATCTCAGCTCACCAGTCTGAACAATTTCCAGAGGAAAACCATTTCAGAGGCTTTCTACTCCCAATTTTTTTCTCTTCCCTTGCTTTTCCTATTTGTCTGCTCCTTTGCCATTTCTGCAAACACTGAAAGCACCAAGCATATTCCTGATAGAAATATGCAGGCAGATGTAAGACAAAGTGACACATTGCTAATTGTAGGGCACAAAAGGTATGCAGCAGCTTCTGTACTTGCCAGGACAGAACTAATTTTTGCCTGTACGGCTGTAGTTTTTATCAGTGCAGATAACCAGTTTACAGCAAGTAAAGCACTATTTTCTTACTCTCTGCATGGGAACCTCCTATAGCAGGATGGCTCTGCAAGGGTTATGGGAGGCAAAGCCAGAGAAATGAGCTAAAGCACAGAAGTGTCTACAAACACATCTTTTATCTGGATGCTCAGTACACCATGCTACACCATGGCAGAAGAGGGGATTGTCACATCTCTAGTAGGAGAAATCCCTGCTCCTAAGGAAGATTTCTTAACCTTTACAGCCACCATTTGTTCTTTTTCATGCTGCATCAGCCATCTTTGAAACCGACAGAAAGAGGAAGGGGAGAGTGGTCTTCAGAGATGCAGGAGTTCCTCCCCTCCCCTGTACTGCCCCACAGGTGGGCACTGTGTGGCCATGCCCACGCCCAGCCATCATCCCTGCACAGTGGCATGCTGCAACAGCCAGCGACAGGGAGGTGGCAGGAGGCAGCAGCAGCAAGTAGCAGGCACCCAGGGGAGCAGGGGGTCTCCATGTAGCCAGGACATCCTGAGTAGCTGCCTGGCAGGCTAGAAACCAGAGGCACTCCCCACACCACCTTTCCTTCCGTGTTCAGAGGAATTCACCTTCTTACAACACATCAGAGCAGCACCTGATTCCCTCCTTGATCTCCTCCCCTGTCTGGAAGTAATGCTTTGCATCCCAAATCTGGCTAACGGCTCCTGCTGAAATGGAGTGATGCTCTTAGTGCTCTAGTTAGTGCTGTCAAGCAATCTGAAATGGAAGCTGGCAGTTGTCCTTCCAAATGGCTATTGCTATGTGTAGCCCAGAAGTGGTAAGCTAAAAAATCTTTTTGTATTTGAACTCCTTCCAATTTCATTCAGCAGGATACTGGCAGGCCACTTTCTGTGTTAATTACTTCTGTCCTGATTGCCTGGCCACACAGAGCACGGGATCGACAGTATCACACTTCACCATTTGTTAATTCTTCCAGCCGAATGCAGAAAGAAATTGAAATAAAGAAATTTCACCTAGAGAAAAATCCCTGAAAGTCAGGAAATGGGAGAGAGGGTGCCAGTGGAGTCAGAAGATACATGTATCTCCCAGATCTACACCAATCCCTCTGTGATTTTGGAAATCCTTAAGAGCAGAAGAGTGACACAGTATATTACTCATTGGAAAACGCTTAATGGGTCTGATCCTGAAATGAATTATACTGGCTTAAGTCTGGAATGTCTCCAACAAAGTCAGAGATTAATCAAGAAGAACTTTTAATGCTTGATTAGGAAAGACTGCCTCTGCATTGCTGGCAGGTACAAATGAGAGGACCTAGGCATAAAATTACCTCATTGCTTCCACAAATCAGTGAGCTAAATGGCTACATCTTGACATTCGCACCAGCAGTAAATTATAGTCAGGCACAAAAATCTTGCAACAATTAAATGTGGGTGCAAATCAGACTGAAAACCAGAGTGTATTTGAGTGCTGTTAACACAAATATTACCTTCTAATGCTCTCCATAGTGTCATGTCTTTGGGAGAGCACAACGAATCCAAGAGACAATGCCGGCCAAAAATACCACCCTGGAAAACTCCTTAGTAGAATTTGCAGCAGAACTTTCCTGTCCTTAGCTTCTTGGCAAGACTACTGCAACATTCCCAGCAAGGGGGAAGAAAATTGATGTTTTCAGCCAAGGAAGCTGTCTACATGAAGAGGAGTTTCTGTTTGCATGGCAGTCAAGTGCAGGTTCTGACTTTACCTGCACACCAAGACCAGTCTGAGAGCAGAACACACATGCCACAGGTCTGACATTTTTACAGACTATTCTACTGGCCATTGAGATAGACATCATGTAAGATAAATTTATTTCTCACACAAGCCAGGATTGTCTGTCCTAAAGCTAGCAAAATTATATAGGGTCTGTGGTGTGTGCCCTGCAAAACAGCAAGCACATAAGGGAAAACTGAGTACCCTGAGCAGACACACCATACACTAAATCCAGATACAAATGAAACCGTTTCAAAAAGTGGAATCTAATCAGCAGAATTCTGAAAAACAAACCAAAAAATTTTAAAAATAAGTGCAATTCGATACTTTCAAAACAGACAAAGTTACGGATATCATCAATAAATTTTAAAATTAGCATTGAAAGAGTCTAGATAAGATGGCCCAGCCTCCCTCTGAAGCACAAGCTTCTTGTTTTGACAATGTGTGAAACAAAGTGGTGGTGAAGAATTCATTAACCAGTTAGTTAAAGCAAACCCATAGCCCTCAGCTTCATTGCCATCGGGTTAAATAGGATATTTTTTAAGACCACAACTCAGTGTCTTGAAAGAGATCAGTTTACATACAAGAAGCCATGAATATGTTCTGGCAGAAGCTTGAAGAGTCTCTTTCAGAAAAATCTAATGGAAGTATGCTGCTGTGCTGTTGCATCAGGGCTGCTGACTTTCCTCTCACAGCTATTGAACTGGTGCTGCTGTAGCAAGAGCACTCCAGAAGTTAATTGGCAAAGATAAATAGCACGGCAAAGCACCAGGAGCACCACAGCATGTGGCTTCCTCCCCCCCCAACACTTACAGTGCCAACAGTGCCCTTTGAACCAGAATTTCCTGAGGGACATTTGTGTCACAAAACCAGAAACTTTCCTTTTTGGGCCTCTTCTCCTGGCACAGTAATTCAGTTGAGACTGTTGATAGTAGAATTCTGGGAGGTAAATAATCATGAATTTGTGTGTGGTTGCCAGTAGGGAGGCAAGGAACCCATGCTGCCCCATCTCCCACCCAGCACACAGCAGTCCTGCATCCCCTCTACTCCCAAGCCCAATGGTCTTGGCATGGGAGGTGAACAAACACTTGTGTTTAGCGAACAATGAAAGAGAGGAAGGCAGGTCAGGCAGCAGTGGCACCCACTGTACTGGCATGAGTTTACTGCTGTCCTGCCACGGGCATCCCAGGCACACTGACATGTCACCCAGCTTCCCGGGCCGCGACACCTCCCTGTGACACACGGACAGTGTGTGCACATGTTGGCCTGTCTGTGAGGTGGAGATAAGCTGATCAATGACTGTGTGGCATCCATTTTGGTTCAGGAATCTTGTGGATACTGAGGTTACAATTTCATCTCTTTTCCCTTCATGGATTTAACTAAATCTCACCCAGGATTTTGAAACATGCCAGGATTAGAGAAAAATCTCTTTAAACATGAGCTTATTTCTGACACCAAAATTTCTCCAGCTGGGATCAGCAACAGCAGCATCAGTTTTAAGGTCTCCATCTTTTTAGTGGTTGGTGTTACAGGGCATACAGTCTGTGCCTGGGAAGCCTGGGCTTTGCCTGAATTTAGCTGAGCTCGGGGTGCTCGTTGTGGTGAAAGCCAGTGCTTAAATCGCATCAACCTTCAATCCAGAAGTACAAACTGTGTGAGGAGAAACACCATCAACTAATTAGACTGTAAGCTCCCTTCCTCAGAAAATCTTTTTTATCTCAAAGCTTAGGAGCCTGGATGTAGCATGGTTTGGTTGCCATCACTTAGCAAAGGGGGAGTGTGAGTCAAAAGTGGGTCCCTGTGGAAAACCTGTGTGCACAAACTTAAAAACACCCTTGGAAAATGTAGCCAGGATGATGTACTGTCTGTTCAACTTAACTATAGGAAACATGTCTCACCTAGCAGATGAAATGAAACCATGGTGTAGAACCTCACTCATGGAACAGAAAAATAGTTGCAGCTTTACAGCTTCCAGCCACAGGTTGGGAGGTGCAGGTTACACTGACGGCTCACCTGAGCCTGGCAGCAGCTGGCCTTTCGTCCTCTCTGGCTTCCAGCTGCATGGTAACTCTCTCCTATCAGACTTCCTTGCAAGTGCTGGCTAATTGGCACAGAAGGGTTAATTGCCATGTCTTAGTGTGTCCAACAGACCCTGCTGTGCCCAGAGAAGACTGCCCTGGGCACCCAAGGCAAGGAGTGCCCAACCAGGTGGGGTCTCTTTCCATAAAAGTGATACTTTCCAGTCCTTTTCTGTCCAGTCTCTCAACACAAAAGCCTTTCTTTCCAATACCCTGCATCCTTGTTCTGCCTCCTCTGGGTCTTGGAGAAAAAAAGCTTTGGCCTGGCAGCTCCACACAGGAGGTCTGTGCTTCAGCCTGGGAGAACGGGAGCAGGTAGTGCAGTGCGTACTGAGCCACTGAAGTCTGGTTCAAACATACTTCAAAGCTTGTGGAAGCCAACAGGGGTCTTATGTATCGCTAGTGATATTCACATCAATCTGGAGCACTTTGTCCAAGTCCACACAGTGGGATCTCTACAGAGTTATAAATATATCCCAACTCTCAGGACTCCCACTCCCCTGCTCTAAGTCCTCTTACCATTCCCTGGCTGTATCTGACACTCCTGGGTATTGTGTCTTACTTCTCTTCTGACTACAATTCAATTCTCCTGTTTGTAAGGAAAAGAAAAATTCAGAGTTTTGCTTGGACACTGACTCACCTTTTCATCAAGCTTATCCTTCTTTCCGTGTTCACATCAGGAAGTGAACTCTCAGACAGGTGGCTGGAGGAGAGAATCTCATCAGAACAGGGCATCGCATCTCTGAAATCTCATGGAAGTCTGGTCACAGATCTTTACCAACTTAAATCTTCCAGATACCGACACCTTTCCAACACTCTGCATTTGTTGTTACCACAGGTTCAGTTCATGTCAGCTTCATGCTGTCCCAACTCCACACGTGGCCAAACCGGGTGTCTTTGTTGCAGGGTCCAGGATGTATCCTGCAGCTGTGTCATGGTTTGACACTGGCCCAACACCAGGCACCTACGAGAGTTGCTCACTCACCCTCCCCTACCACAGCTGGGCAAAAGGAGGGAAAAGAGGAAAAAAGGTTAACAGAGACTTCATGGGTGAGATAAGGAGAGCAGGAGAAATATTTCAAGGGCAAAACAGGCTCAACCTTGATTGCTAAGTGAAATTTATTACTAACAGAATCAGAGGAGGATGATGAGAAGTAAAATCAGCCCTTAAAACACCTTCCCCCTGCCAAGCCCTCCGTCCTTCCCACTGACAGCACAGGGAGGCAGAGCAAGGGGGTTTTAGAAGAG
>VXBT01002050.1:0-130132 GCA_013400235.1 Oriolus oriolus | reverse complement strand
CTCCAGGCATCCACCCGCTCCGGCGTGGGCACCTCCCCCACGGGCTGCGGGTGGATCTCTCCTTTCCCTGTGGATCCCCACAGGCTGTGGGTGGATCTCTGCTTTCCCGTAGATCCCCATGGGCTGCAGGGGCACAGCTGCTTCACCATGGGCTGCACCACAGCCTGCAGAGGAATCTCGGCTCTGGTGCCTGGAGCACCTCCTCCCCCTCCTTCTCCACTGACCTTGGTGTCTCCATGTTGTTCCCTCACATGTTCTCCCCTCCTCCTCTTCTCTGACTAGAGGCAAAAACCTGTGACTTTGTTTTGATTTTCTTCTGAAATCTGTCATCACAGAGGTGTTACCAGCCTCTCTCTTATTGGCCCAGCTCTGGCCAGCAGCATGTCCATCTTCAGAGCCATCAGCCACTGGCTCTGCTGGACATGGTGGGAGCTTCCAGCAGCTTCTCACAGGAGCCATCTCTGTGGCCCCCCTGCTACCCAAAACCAGGCCGTGCCAAACCAATACAGGCTGGATGCCCCAGAGTCTGCAGCAATGTTCCTATAATTTTCAGTGAGATGAGGAGAAAGCTCCATGTGGTCATTATACCTGGAGATAAGCATAAAGTCTAACAGCAGAAACAAAGAAAAAATACAGAGCAGCCAGTTTTATCCAAATTGTTATAGGCTGTTACAGAATCATAAAGATCAGTAAAATGGTCTTTGTGTAACATGCCACAATTCCAAACATAATAAAACTAAAATCAATGAACATTCTTTAAAATGAGTGAATACACCCACACAGTTCAAATTTCATTGTATTTAGACATGCAGTACATATTCTGATACATCAACTTTGATTTTGCCTTCCCCTCCTCCCAGATATTCTTTTTATCAGGTTGCCTGTACAAAACGCATTGAACACAGTTGGGGGGGGTGGGGGGGCGAAGCAGTGTTTGGTTTTAAGTATTCATTAAACAAATGTAGCAGTTAATACAAAGGAAGAGTCTTTGAATAAATCTAAAAATTAGGAAATTGTACTTCTGATCTTGACTTCATCCTCATGCATCAATGAACATATTTTAATTTTGTTCATCTTTATTGTGTTTAAACCAAACACTGAAAACAACAACCCTCATCTGCCTGTTATATATCATTTCTAATGACAGGGTACCTTTTGTTCTAAATGCACATGTAAAAAGACTTTCACTTTAATATTCTAGTTCTTGGCTTTTCAAGTTAAAATAGTGCTTTACAAGTGATCTCTACTGATAATGACATACATTTACATTAGAATTCCAACCTGATTCTCTACCTTTCATAATCTACATATATCTTTTGTTTTGTTTCAGATTCTTTTCTTGCAGGTTATGTAGATTTGACTGCAGTAGATTTTTCCCCCAAAGAATATCCAGAAATACATGTCTGCATAGCATAAAGTTGGAAGAACTGTTTGTCACAGTCTGCTTAACAAAACAAGTTGTTTTTCTGTTTGCAGATTATTTCTGAGAAGGCATCCAAGTTTCACAAATGCATTCATTATTAGAAATCATTCTGTGAATTTCATAATTTGGGGCCAAAATGGACTCTTAGTTCATTTAGTTTGACCTCTTGTACCATATAGATTACTACATTTCACCCGTGCTCTAAACTGAGAGACTTCATTAGAGTAAAACATTTCAAGTCCTAAGATTAAATTGTGCTTCACTGGTTGAGAACAAGACAGACAAAGCTGCCAGGAATATCTAAGCCCCCTGGAATAGCAAAGAATTATTTAGATGAGATATGCCCGGATCATCCCAGCAGGTGAGGCTTAAGTTTAATGAGCAGTAGGATGGAGACACCTGAAGATCATCTTAGGAAAGATGATACTCTGCACCAGGGCACTCGCTCACTCGGGTCCCAGGACAGCTATGGAAGGATTTGAGCTCCTAATCATGAATGTCTAGTGCCACTTGACACTTCACAGGAGGCAGCCTGGTATGTCTGAAAGCAGGACAGCACCGCACCAGCACGGACCCACAGCCCCAGGAGTGCCAAGAGAGGCTGAGATATGTGAGGCAGAGACAAGGGCCAGTGGACCCTCTGTTGCACAGCATAGAGCCCCAAGGATGGGATTCAGTTCCACAAGCAGTCCCAGGCGTTTTTCCAGTCCATGGGGCTTTACACTAGACAGCAGAGGAGCCTAGCAAGCTGCTCAGCATCCCCAAATGAAGACACCCATACTTGGGGAGCTGGCAGACTCCCTGGGCTCTATTCTCTGATGAATAGCTTTCTGTTGCCCAAATCTCACCCTGAAAGGCTCTAGGGCTTCAGAAGGACATGATGAAATAGCCCAGCAAGATCTAGACAGGGGTGTGTTGCACACAAAAAATGCCTTGGACTGAAACCCCGTTTTCATTGCACACACTGTCTTAACCCAAGAAGTGGAAATGCAAAGGCAGTACTGACTCCAGTGCTAGAAACCCTCCCAAAGTCCATGACGGGACTCACCCAATCTCCCCCCAGGCTGCTTCAGCACATGCCTTCTGGTGTGTTCCCACCCACACAGTGGGTACCTTACCTGGGACTCTGCCTGCCACAGTGCTTGCTGGGGAGGTCCTTTCCCCTCACTGTTTCCAGTGGCAAGTGGAAATCTCAGATATTGCCAGTCTCCTCATTATACACCCTCAGCCTCTACCTCAGGCAGATACAATGGGCCTTGGTTTTTTAGTCCCTGCCTCTTGTAGGCTTTGACACTTCCTCTCCCCTCATGCTCTCAGGTTTTTGCAGATCTGGCCTGGGAGAGCACAAGAGCTTGTCGATTCCTATTTAAGAAGACTGGTTTTTCATGGCAAACAGTCAAATTTCACATTGTCTGTGAAAGCCTGGATGTGAAAATAGCGAATTCTTGCACGGCTCTGCTCTCAGAAGTGCTAAGCAGTGAGCAGCTCCCCATAGCCCCACAGCTATGCATTTCCATAAAAACAGGAATGGAGGCCTTACCAAGCATTGGAGTTCTTTAAATCGTAGGTAAAACTAATCTGTATTCCAATTTGAAAAAAGTCTCTGAAAGGACAAAACATGCACGTTGATGGCAGAGAAAAAAAAATCATATGTCTGCTCATTGGGGAAAAAAATCCAAGAATATTTAATGTGTGAAAATAGGACTCCAGTTATGCTGTTAAGAATAATGAAATCTAGGGTGCTAAGTACTGTATGTGTCGCTGTACAAGTTAAGCTGCCTGAGGCAGTTTTAATTTCTCTAGCCAATTTTTCTTAAATTTTGTCTTAATTTACGCATTCAAGTATTCATCACCTGTAGAGGAGGGGGCTGGTTGGGGTAAGTGCAGCCAGAGCTGCTCAAGGCAGAGGCAGGCAGCCTGGGGTCCTGGCCACAGGGGAGCTGGGCACTGGGAGTGGGGCTTGCCAGGGAGCCCCGGAACCAGAGCAGAGTCTGGCAGCCACATTCTGGCTCCTCTGAGATCTGCTGGGAGCTGCCCTGCCTCTGGTGTGGTGGATTTTAGTCACAGGCTCAGCCATCCCCTCCAGCTAATGAGAAAGTACTGGTCAGCAGCCCACGAGGGAGCGGGGTGTGCCCCTTTCCAAAAGAAACAGCCTTGGAGGCAAGCTCCAGAGCCCAGGGCTGGCACTGACACCCAGCAAAACAAACTGCAATTGTTGCCAGGGTTTGGTGGGAACAGCATCACCAGAGAGGCCAAAGGCCAGGTGGGCAGAGCAAACAACCCAAGGATGGGGCAGAGCCAGCAGCTGCCAGCCCTCCCTAAGACTGCAGGATCAGCACTCCAGAGGTTTTTATGGCTGCTTAACCTGCACCAGGCTGACCTGAAGAGCTGTAGCCATTGCACTGAAGGCACAGAAACAAAATACCTAGGATATTCTTAAGTTGCTATCCTAAGAATTTTTATTATTGTTTTATCTCTTTTGAGGCCCTCTGGTTTAACCTAAATGTGCCACCTTCCAACAGCACACAAACTGGCTGCTGCAGGACCTTCAGTCCCTGCTAAGTTGACACTATGTCCCTTTCCCTGGGCAAAACAGATCCACTTGAATGTTAACATTTTCAATGGTTACATTGAACATTTTTACATTTTTTGAAATGTAAGCAACTTGCCATGCAGTACCTTTCTATTAACTTTGCCTGACCATTTCACTCTTCCCATTTTTAATTTTTTTTTTTATTCCTTATAGCTACATTCCTTGTCAAGAACAGGCTGAAATTAACTTGTAAAAATTATTAAATTTGAGAGGCAAACATAATCCAAAATTGGATAGCCACCAACAAGTGACATCAGCAGGAGTGTGCACTTTGGGAGACTACACCAGACAATGGCATTTTAACTGGTGAAGTAAACATTTACCTCTGCAAATCACGGTGGTACTTGCTGTAATTTTACTTGCCAGGAGCCACTGAGTTTAAGGCAGAAGTCTGCCTGTGGAGTCAGGTTTGCTCCAGCCTCAGCAGCATGTGTCCTGCAATGGCTTGGGAAAGGGTCTTCAGTCTCCTTTGATCTCCACCCCATATCTGTGGCAGGCAAATTTTATTTTAGATTTGCAAAACATTCACCCCATTTGTGATCTACTACGGTGAGCTGTCACTGTCTGGGTCTGACCCAGAAAATGGATTAAAGTGAAACAATTGCAGGAGAAATAGAGGTAGGTGCTGTGAGACAACCCACAGGTATGCCCAGGGCAGCAAAGGCTGGCAGTGGCATCCTTGCAGGATGCTCCATGCTGGTATCAGAGGCTCCCTGACCAGGGGAGCACAGGGATCAGTCGGTGTCCATGACTTGGGACAAAGCCATGGCCGCTGGTAGCTGGGCAGGCGCTGCTGCACACAGGCCAGGGCAGAGTGCTGCAAAAGGGCCCTGTTGGGCACTCCACCAGCAGCAGCAATGCTGAGAAGCCCCTGAGCCCCTCTGTCACCACTGCCAGCACGTGGGGCTTTCATCCCCAGCAAGTGAGGGACAGCTGTGCACAGCCTGCTTGCTTTAGCTGTTACATACGGAGAGAGGGCTGAAAGGTCACCGGGTGCTTTCAGGGTTGGCTCGCCTCTCACCTCTCAGCAACCAACCCTGAAAGCACCTGGTGACCTTTCAGCCCTCTCTCCGTATGTAACAGCTACAAGCCAACAATCTATCAGCACAGTGACTGCAAAGTCCTTTATTTTCCCCTTTCCTTCTGTGTTTACAACATGCAGTGCAGCCAAACATGCAGTGCAGCCATTTCCATTGAGCTGCATTTCAGACATTATTTGGGTTACAGAGCAGCAGCTCTGCTTGCTTGAGTCACTAATCCAACCTCGGGTGTAGAGATTAAGCCAGAGCCCATTTTTATCACGTTCTCTACAAAAAAGGCTGTTTTTTCTGCACTGCAAAACAACGTCAGGGTCTGCACTGTGCTCCTGATTCGCAACAGCAACATTCAGGCTGCATTGCTGGATGGATCCTTCAGTCAGGGTGCTTTCATCCTATCTTGGGTACAGCACTGGGAGGCAGATCCAGCTTCTTGCTCATTCAGAGAGACAAAAATGCACAACCAGCAAAGGCAAAAGCTGCTCTCTGCCCACGCCTCAGCAGCTCCTGTCTGGAATCCTCCTGTTGCAGGGGAAGCTCCTCCCCGAGGGGAAGTCCTGGCGTGGAGGTCTGACCTTGGATCCCAATCGTAACACCCCCGGTTATTCCCTACCAGCCCCCAGCCGCTGCCCAATGGAGGGAGGTGGCAGCAGGACAAGAGGCTAAAAAGGTGCAAAACCAGGCCAGAGGACCTTGTGGAAGGTGTCTGTTCAGCTCTGGGATTTTGTACCAGGGAAATTACTGCACTCATTTCCCTCTGAGTACAAAATGCTTGTATCCGTATCCTTCATCTCCAAGCCTTACAATTTGCCCAAAAACTGCAGTTGAATTTATCTATTGTCTATATTGTGTTTGGGTGCAAACCAGTGCAGAAGATCAGATTTGCCTCTGGAGCAGTTTGACTTTCATACCTTTTTAATTTTTTCTTGCTGTTGTATCCAAATGGCAGCGAAGATGGACCTCTTCCATGTCCTCATTTTCCAAACACAAAACTCAGAGCGAAGCAGATTATGTGTGGTTTTCTCCCTTTCAGTGCAAGATCCTCTTTTCTTCCCTGCTCCCATCAGCAACCAGAAAGTGTCCTCAAAACTCTGGTGGAAAGACAAGACACGTGAGATAGTATATTATTCTGAATGGAGTTTCTGGAGCAACTAAAGTTTTGAGCTCATCTGCTCCTGTCTCTCTAGTTTGATTCAGAATCTAATTTGTCCAAAATTTCAACCGTGATGAACTTTCCCAAAACAGAAGCAGCAAGCTGCTTCCCACCATCACATACTTGGCCTGTATCCCGCCTATCCATATGCAGCAGATGTAAATATAATTTACTGGCACAAGCAGCTTTCTGCACATGGCATCTTTCTAAGTCTTCTTTAGTATCCATGTGAAGAAATAAATGATTTTATTGATGCACTCGGAGGCCCCAATAATGCTTCATAATGACCTATAAATGGAGGTCTTTCTTAATATGCACTGATCAATAGCTCACATAATTACGTCTCGTATCTTTTTACTGAATTGTTAACAATTCTAACCAAAGCTACAACGATTCCTTACAGACAACATAAGTCTTCCAGGAGCCACATTCTGCTGCCTTCTATATATCGTAGACCTGCACAGATACAGATTTAGTGCAGGCACCAGTTGCATCAGCTAATTTAGGACATGGCCTCTTTGCCCAGTCACTGCAAGCGGAGCTTGCAGTCTCCCTCCACATTAAGAGATGCCTTGGAGAATGGATTGGAGCAAATACAGACAATTCCTTTTTTTCTATCGTGTTGAAATAAAGTGGTTAGTAAGATGGTGCTTTAATCAGGCAGAAGACAACTATAAAGTCAGAATGAAATATTTTCAGTGGTGACAACCTGTCTGGTGGCAGTGGGAAATCCTGCATGTCAGCACATTCATTCTTGGCTTTATCCTTGCTCACTGGATGTGACTCAAAGGAAATGCTGGGCTTCAGTTTCTTCATCAGCAAAATGGGGATAATATTTCCACTTATGCAAGTCACTTTAAGTGGAAAGCGCTGCATTCATGCAAGATAGCTTTATCGTGCCAGTACACCACAGAGTTTTTCACTTTCTGCCTGGAACATTTCATAAAAATCCCTCCACATATGGAACAGAACAAGTATTACAGACTTCCAAAAATGTGATTTTTAGGGAGCTGACAGTACCACTTACATTCGTGCACTTTTGTGTTTCAAATACAGTCATGTTTGGCAATGAAATTCACAATCATCTGGCAGTTTTTATGAAAAAAGCTGACCATCCTGCTCCGGGTTTTGCCAGCCTTGTCACAATCCCCCTCTGCACCAGACCTGGCTGCTGCCTGGGCAGCAGGATGTGGCTGGCAGGCTCTTGCTCAAAGCCCCCAGCTTCACACGTGGGTTTTGGAGCAGAGACATTGTTCAGCACTTTAAATTCCCCTCAGCAAGACTGTGCCACAGCATCAGTTGTCATTCCACCACTCACCTTTGGCGGATGGAGGAAGATGATTCTCCAGCACCTCGTTGCTTTGTTTCACAAAAGTGGTGAGACCTGGGGCTTCATGCGAGCTGCAGACGCTGCCCTTCACAGGCCCCACAGTCCCCACGCACTCACTTAGCTCCCCATCCACCATGAGAGGTGGTTTGCTGCTCCTGGCCCAGCACTGTGCTGCTGAGGAGGCACAGCTCTGCTTTGCAGCTCGCTGTCCCCTTCTCAGTGCAGGGCTTTATTAATGGCAGAAGACTGATACATGCTTAAATAGTTCAACTTTGTGCTTTCCCTCTTGTATGAGCTTGGAACAAGACTGTAGACAAGTACCATACATCACATAGCTATCAAAGAAAGAAGAATTATATTTTAATTACTGTATTTATCTCAGAGAACACAGTGATTAGTTTTTCTGCTGAAAATAAATGCAGTGAAAGACTAACGGACTTTTGGCAGCAGAGCCATTAAATACTCTCTCTGAATATGGTCGAGATATCTGGGGTGCAATTAGGACAGCAGCACTGAGTGCTTCTTGGGGTAAGCGTACGGATGCACTCTAACCTGAATCTAATTCTGCTCAAAGGCCAAGGCAGAGGAATGCTATTTGTGTTGTAATGATTTAGTGGAAATGGGCACCATTACATTTCTAATGACTTTTGGTCAACGAGCACCTTGGACTTTCAGTGACTGCTACTAAAGGCCTAATTGCTTTTAGCAATGCTTTCGCAGAAGATACACCATCACAGCAAATTCAGAGCTCATGTGTGAAGAAGTCAGACCCAAACAAAGCAGTGGGTACCAGGACAATAGGACACATGATACGAGAGCTTTTGTAGCAAACTGCAAAATCCAGACATCATTATTGGGCATTACTTGTAAAAACAGATCTGAACAAATAATTCAAAATGAATAATTTATTTGATTAATTTTGTCTCTCCTTGCTTGGGGAATATATATAAGCCAATCACACCATCTTGAATTTATTATTCAAATATATTCAGTGACTTTCTTTTCACTATATTTTTTTACTCTATGGATTAATCAGAATATTTAAAATTAAAAATACACAGTTTTCCTGTGATTGGCCAGACATGCCACATGATACTACTTTTCTTCTGGGAGCAAGTGAGTATGCCAGCACTTCTGGAGTAATCCTTATGCATGCAAAATTGAAAATTCAGTTTTGACAAATATTTGCATGTGCATCTTTGGAATTCACTTGCTGCCAAGAAAACTGTCAGTAAAATTCAGCACCTCTTAAATTTGTAAAATGTGAGAACTAAAACATGCATTTTAACATTTGCATTTAAGTTTTTTTCTCCGTTTCATCTGGAAGTTTTAGAACATTGTGTTTTCCCTGAATGGATGCAGCACTGCCTACCAGGACTGAGTTACAGTTTTGAGCCACTCAGTATCACTTGACTCAGCCCATGGTCTGTTATCCTAAAAGTCTGTAGTTTTCTAAACAGGCAAATGCTATGTGCATCACATGCAAGGCCTTCAAAAGTCAGGGTGGTTTTGCCTTGATGGATACATGCATTATACGTGTATCAAATAACCCCTCAATTACTGAATGAGTCTAGTTCTATTGTTAGGAAAAATCAGATTTGAGAGCAGCCCATTAAAAGCCTAAACTATGATGTTAGCATAAAACATAGGTGAAGGGAAAAGTTATTTCACCACAGAAAATTTTCATCTCAACTTTTCAATTAGTTAAGAGCACCTGCTAAAGGAGCCCTCATTTATTTGGCGTGTTACTTTGTGCAATCCCCCACTTGGAGCGCAGAGCTTTGGTGAGGGATTCCAGAGAACATCTTTCCCTGCTTCAGACTTCAGCTCCATGTTTCTGAACACATGCTCATGTGTATGTTTGCAGCAATACAGAACCAATACAGCTATCTACAAGATTTATGTGCTAATATATCCCTTGGTCTATCTTTGAAACTGCCTCCATATGTTCATATGCAAGGACATGAAAAAAATTTAGGGTCTGTCTAATCTTCAATTACATCTGACTCACTGTGACTTGGGATGGGAATGAAACCGAATGTATCCCTGATCGAGTTTGGCAGAAGTATTTAGGTGGAAACTCTGCCCATACAGAGATATTTGTTAAGTCATCTGTAGCAATCTAAAGCAGAGCTGGACACAGCCACTGATGTCCTGGCTCTGCAGAACGGCCCCACTCGAGGCCCCCGTGTCCTGTTCTGCTGAGGGGAGCCAGTCCTGCCCGGCCAAAGGAGCAGCTAGCACACCTTGGGACGCCATCAAATAGCAACAAACAAAACCCAGCCCAGAGAGCAGGAGGGTTGTCTGCTAGCAAAGATAAGCAGGAGGACAGCAGCTAGCTCTTTGGGGCCAGCAAGGACCACAAGTGCAACTATAACACTATGGCAGGTAATAGGGTATTAACTCATTGAATAAACAGAGCTGGTGCTCCAGTTACCATGCAAGATGATTTAAATGGCTTAATTTACACTTCACAGCAAGCCTTTCCTACTGCAAATCAATAAATTTGCATAGGTTCTCAAAATAATCAGCAACATGCTCCTGCATATATTTTTTAAATAGGTACAAAATTCCTTAATGAAAGCCAGAATCCCATCATAAACTCCGTTTTTATTTCACCCGGTAGTTGCATTGATGAGGAAACGTGAATATATTAAGGGTTAGAGCTAAGCAGCAGCTTTGCAGCTCACTTCTGCAGACAGCAGGACTGCAGGTTGCCGTGGATCCAGGTGTGCAGCCCCCTCCTACCACCCCACAGTGGTGCAGGCAGAGCTTCCTGAACACTCATGGCCTGAGCAGAGGAAGAAATGCAGCTGAGATATCCTCTGGGTACACCTCTGTGCAGGGGACAGGCTTGTGGAGGGAGGCCCAGACAGATGCACAGAGGTCAACTTCCAGTAGGAGTAGCCTTTAACCAGATCCAGATATATTTTTTTCATGTAATTTCTTATTCTCCTCCTTACCTTTGGTCTGGCTGGGATCGGAAGTAGAAGCTCCAAAATGCCACCAGCAAAGCCGTGCTGGCAGCAGAGGTGTGCACAGCTCCTGAGAAAGCCTGCTCCCATCAAGGTATCAATGTGATACTGCCAGTTAAAGGTTAAAAATGTTTGACAGAGGCATCCTGGCTCTCAGGCTCTCCTCTGAGCGAATGCAAACTTCTGGTGTTGTTGAATTATCCCCTTAAATATCCAGGACAGCTGAAGACAAGGCTTTGCACTCACACGGGCTCTTCTGCTCCCCGCTCATTTTGGTGTCCCCATGTATGCAGCCACAGCAAGGTCTGACCCCTCTGGGACTTGAGGAGCTGGCACAAACTAGTGAGGAAATCTCACAGCTTTACTGGGTCATGGATAGACATCACACTGATGGGTCAGTGGGGCATGAATGAGGTGGTCCCAGGGCAGGCTGCAGCAGCAAGGTGAGGTTGCAGCACTGGCTGTGTGCAGGCACGGTGAAGCTTGGGTTCTGACTTATCAGTCCAGCCTTTCTGTGCTCAGTTGTAAAGAACTAAAAAATAAATTAAAAAACAAAATCAAGGTTAAAAAAGATTGAGAGGGAATATTTACGTGCTTGTAGCTGTGCAATGACTAAGGGCTTTGAAGTTAATTTTTAAGCAGATGTTTTTACTCCTCTCCTAAAACAAAAAGCAAGGTTTTTAAACAGAGAAATAAAATGAGGGCAGAGGATGGAAAAAAAATATGGGTACTCCTACCAAAAGCAAGGAAGGTGTAGGCAGGGTCTTTGATGGTTTCACTGCTGGAACAGAGGTGGTCTCTTACTTTTCAGGACCAGGGGAGCTCAGAGGTTTTCCTGGCCTCGGCATGAGTTAGCTTCAGGCACTGACCACAATTTGAACACTTGAGCTTGCTTTCTCCTGCTTCCCAAGTGTGTGTCATGCCACTGTGGGTCACCACCAGGCATCCTGAGGGCAATACAAACACCATTCAGGTGGAGTTTAAGACTTCTTCTGAATAGCAAGGACATCCTTTCTGCCCCAAGTTCTGCTCCAGCTCTGGTCAGGGAGCTGAGGAGCTGGAGCAGGACTCAGATGACCATCATCTCTCCCCCTTGCCTAGGACAGGACCATTAGCAGCCTCTAAGCCAGGAGCAAATGCCCCTTGCTGAGCACCACTGCAGCAGCCCTAACTGGCTCTGCTGGATAGAGTTGCTGCAATTCCCATTAGCCTGTGCCTTACGGGACTTGCCAGAGAACAGGTCTGTGTGTGGAGGATGATGAAGGCACCTCTGAAGAACAGCTCAGCCCTTCATCCTGCTCCCTGCGCTCCCAACAGAACCCGAGGGACACAGCCTCCTCACTCAGACCACTGCTGCTGTCTCACTTGGTTGCAGGTAATTGGTGGGTATGGAAAATGGGCCCCTATCATGGTCACATTTCCTGGCAAGGTGCTAGCCTGCTGTCCCTCATTTCTTTGCACTTCTCATACTTAATTTGTTTTTTATTTGATTGGGGGTATTTTTAATATTTATTACTCATGGCAGAACGTTGGGTTATAGTGTGTCAAACTTGCCAAAACTTCAAGCAGAGAGAATGATAAAAAGTATCTTGAAAATCATATTTTTAATAATTTAATTCTGTAGAAAGGGAAATCAAAGCATCACAAATTGATTGCTGTGAAACAAATTACAATTATTTCCCCACATCCAAATAAATCTACTAATTTTAGGCATCTGACTTGAGGCATTAGATGGAATATGCAAATGCACATGTTGAAATGATGGCCGTGTCTCTAGAGCTGCTCACTTATTTCTCTGTTCTTACTGGATGCTCCACAGTTTCAGACTGCTATTGAGACATGCAGTAAATTAGCTGCTCTTAAGCAGTGCCTGTTAAAATATTAGAAAGCATGTCTGTAAAGCACAGCTGACAGTCTCAGGCAACCAGCTCTGGCTTATCCCTTCTAGAAATGCAGACTAATGTCCACTGTCGCTTTCCCCAAGTCTGCTTCCAGTGAGGTCATACTGGTCAAGCTGCCCTTAACCAAAGCCCTCTGCCCTGCTCTACTTTTTAGAAAGGGAGTGCCATGACATGAAATGTCCCCCTTGAATACAAGTTTTCCACATACATTTTAGGAAGTGTACTTGTTCAGCTGTCACACTGCTTCACATAAGAGAAGTCATCTGATATTGTTACTGACATACCAGTCTAGTGTGGCATTTAATATTAGGCTTTTTATAACTCACAGGGACGGCAGAGCAATCTCAGGTAATCAAAATAAATGAAGACAGCCTGAATAATGCATTTGTTAAACCTAAATAACATACACTGGACACCTTTTAAAGTGTTTTCCACAAAAATGTGACTCGGGTGCAATATTGATTGAGAAGATAAAGACAGGTGTTTTCAGTTCTTATATTATGGATGCAGAGAGGACTTTGATAATGTAACAATCATCTTTTGTTACTTTGCTGCAGTCCAATACAGCTAGAATCAATTTTTCATTGTACTCATTTACTGGAAAAAGGGATAATGGCAAGGACAACACAGCTTTAATAGAAAGAATAAGTCATGATTTAATTCAGATGTTGTACTACAGCTACAAGTTGAAAGATATATTTATATATACCAAAACATACAAAGGAGCCTGCATGCTTTTGAATAGAAGTCATGGCTCTGCATTTCTATTTATTGGTAGTTAGGTGGAATGATGCAGCATTATTATCCTGACAGCAATAAGAAGCAAGAGCCTTTTAAAGTGCAAAAAGATAGCTGTAGGATTATGAGCAATCTTTATAGAAAAGCAAAATAAAGGGCAATAGCAAAAGGGCATGTTTAGGTCTTCATTAATATTTGTATTTAAGTAAAAATGACAAGCAGAAAAACCCAAAGAAAGGCTAAGTTCACAATCAATGTAATGCTTTTCTGCACAATTGAGATATTTCTCAAAGATCTCAGGCATTTTCAATAAATTTTGTTCCTATGGAAAGTACTCAGAATGATGATAAAATAATGATTTCTTTTTTCCCCTAGCAAAACAGATTGCTTCATGACTTCTTGAATGAAACACAAATCTAAGAGTGATAGTGTTTGGGGCTGGATTAGTCTCCTGGGGTTGCAGCCAGTGTATGAAATTTCATAGCTTTTCCAAGGAGTTCAATAGTGCTCTTCTCTGTAGTGAGACACTGCTGAGTGACCCCTGAAAAAACACCCCACAGAACGTGCTTTAAAACGACCACCAAAAGCTGCCAGGAGTTAACTGAGCCTGGTATAGCCCAGAAATATTCTGCATGGCATAGTTCTGAGTAGCACTCATTGGGCCAGCCTAGATCTGAATTTCAGCAGTCTTTGGAAGAAATCAGGATCCAAAGGCAAGCTACAGAGTTGTTTCTACCTCTCTAATGGAACTGCTCTCGAAATTCAGACTCTCCTTTTAATGAGCATCTTCTACAGACAAAAGGAACAAAATCCTTCCGTGGAATCTCAGGCTTTTCTTCCAAAAGAGTCTGATCTAGTCCTAACTCGTTGTAAGCTGAGCCCACATTTCTCTCTGAGGAGCAAACAGAAAAACTGAAGAGTAAAACAAAGCAAAAACAGAAAAAAAAAACCCAGAGAAAAATTAACTCCTTCCCCAGAAGCAGCAACTTCTCATGAGCATTTCCCAGTCTCTTCTTAAGCTGATGGATCAGACTCAGCTGCATTGCCTCAGGAAGGCATTTCCAGCCTCCAGAGGACCAACTTTGCACAGCTCCTGAGATGCTGGGAAGCCTTGGGTAAGTCCTTTTTCCGCTGCTGAATGACACACATGCCGGGTTATTAGCAGGCAAGGTGCAGGGAGCTGCAGGGCTCTGGTCCCTGGAAGACCAGGGCACTTCTGTTGGATGCAGCAAACAGAAATGCTCTATGAAGGTAAAAGGTGCAACAGGAGGACTTGGCAGAGCCATAGATGTCCTGCCAAGCAAAAGCAGAGACACCCCACCTCAGCATAGCTTGATACTAGGGGCCAGCAGTAGGGGCATTGCCCTGCAAACACCTAGGATCCCAAACTTACTGAGGATGGCCTTAGACTGTGGTGAGTTTGCTCTAAAACTGCTAAGATTTATAAGCAATCTTAAAGGAAATATGCTTTGCTTTAGACTGCTATGTCTCAGCCAGTAGGCCGAGACTTCAGGAGTTCCTCCCCAAGTCACAGGAGAGGTGCTGTTTGAAACCCTGACCTCTTGGATTCAGACTTGCACCCAGCTAGTCTGACCATGCAAGAAAACCCCTAGAATGGCAAGATCCTGCAGGAGACGATGGAAGCTTTGAGCTGAGCACTGCTGACTGCAGCTCTGCTGACTCCAGAGGGAGGTTAGGATAATGGCATAAGCCTTGTCCTCCCAGCCTTTGCCTGTGCTGCCATGGAAAGAGGAGCTATTTAATTAGTTTTTTTTCTGGGCTCAGAAGAGACTAGTACATCAATAGTGCTATACAAGATAGCAAAAATGCCTAACTCTGAACCCAACAGGGCCTTCAACTCAGCTCCTATAGCAATCCACATTGCCAGACAGTGAAGAATGGTGGCTACCACCTTTTCCTTAGTCACTCATTACATACCCTCTTCAAGGTCCGGAGGCATTTGGAAGAATGAGCTCTTGCTCACTATCCAGCAGCTACAGTAACACCTGACAATGGTGAATGACTTTATCTATACATGATATAATCCTTTTAAGGGACAAGAAAAACCTGCTCTTCATCTTCAAGAGAAAGGAAATTCCAGCATTCTCCATTTCCTCATCTTTGTAGATAAAGCTGCCCTTATGGGTTAACTTTACCTCCTCTTCACTCCCTTTCCCTCTTCCTCCCCTTTCTTTCTTTCTCAATTCTGTCTCCATTTTTCTTTCTTGTTAAAGGTTTCTTCATGCTGATGCCTACTACTTATTTTAGATTTAGATAGTCGAGGTTGGAATTGCCTATAAAACCAGATCTTTCTTCTTGGGGAGGAGTGGGCATTTAAGTTAGTACTCACCAAGTCACATGAACTCAAGTTACATTTTTCTCTTAGTCCTGTCTCAGTATAGAAGAAACATTGAACCAGCTCCAGTCTAGCAACTACCTGAGCATGGCAAAAGCTATGCCCTTCCAAATGCCACTCTGAGCTCCCAAATGACTCTTTATTCCCCATACAACTAATTTTAAGAAGAAACTGAACTCTGCAATAGGAAGATGGGGTGAAATCCTTAACGCAAGCTTTTTGTACCTTGGTTCTGTGCCACTGTGAATGCAGTTGGGTCTGAAGCATGTTAGCAGGCACACTTCTGGGCTCAAAAGGATCCAAGATTGAAACACCTATATATGTAAGGAAGTAAATTTCCTGGCAAGAAAATAAAACTGATACAAAGCACACAAAGGACCCCAATATCAGCGAGAATGTCGCCAGCAGTGCAACACATTAAAGAAGATCATTGCAACAAATCAAGTTCCTAGGCGTGACTTCCCCTTTCACGTAGAGAATGGACTGATTCGTTCCCCAAACAATGGAAAACTTTGTGGAGGCTCTGGAACAGATTGCTCTTTTTGGCTCCATTACTCAACAGATCAGCTTGCCACATTCAGCAACAAAGGCAAGGGCTAAAATTCATCTTATTTGTCGTCCACAATTTATGAAAAAATAATCTAGCTCATAGGAAATGAGGTGCTTCAAGAATTTGCTCAAGTGAAAGCATTTCACTGTCAGCATGGAGTCAGCTTCAGTATGACTCATCTGATCCGTGTGCTACTATTTTATGCTACATTGATCCATCTAGGAATTATTGTGAAGGGTTTACTGGATTTTGTTACCACTGGAAAAAATGCACCCGTGCTGTCTGACTGTGCCTTGACTTGAGTCACAGATGGCAGCAAGACACTGCCATTGCATTTTGTGGGCGTGGACAGGCCTGTTGTGTGACTTGTTATCAGTGCTTCAGTGACACTGAACAGCAGTCCTGTGTCCTGAGTGGAAAGGAAGATTTTGGCACACATAGCATGTCTTTGCATCCATCTCATACCCAGTTTTGATAATTTTTGGTCTGCCACCACTTGGCACTAGTAAAGCATCATCTAAGCATGTAAAAGCAGATGAAACATATTGTAAGTAACCCATTCAGAGCTGCCAGCATCTAACACTAATGCTTTCTGACTAACAGCTTTAGGAATCCTCCAAAAGGTCAGCAAATGGCTCAGAGCTGTCTGAAACTCCAAGAGAAATATCTCCAAAACCTAGCACACACACATCCCACCGGGATCCACATTTGACTCCCTCCCACCATGGAACCTACAGCCACGTAGTGTGAGCACGGCAGCCAGTGCTCTGCAAGGAGAGCCCACATCAGCTGTTCTGTGCAGATACTCCCACACCAAAAGGCATTTGTTTTCACAACACCATTCAGAGTGGGAGATTTCAGGCTCCCAAAGACCAACCCAGTCTGCATATTGTTTCAATAGCACTGGAGAGACTAAACAAAGATCACCCATAAGATATTGCCAATTGCCCTTTCCCCAAATGATTTTAGAGAAATTTTGTGCCTGGGAAAAGCTGTATATATAAAGAGATCGTTCGTCAACCTGCTTAGGAAAAAGGCATAGAAAAATGGGATGTTCACTTTGATTAGAAGTATAAGTCTTTCAGAGACAATTTCTGAGGCTCTTAGCATAATCCTAGCAAAAATTCCATAGTAATCCATGTTTTTATTCAGAAGAACATTTTCATTGTTAATACATCAGATTTTGCTTTTATCTGACTTATGCTCAGTGACTATAACACAGACAGTGTTTGCATATGAAAGAGTAAGAAAGGAGTGAGTGCTACAGTCTACAGAGGAAGACATGAGGATGGATGAATGTTTGCCTTGGTAAATAGTATTAGAAGTAATTATTTTTAAAAGTATTCAGGTGCATCTCATTTTCCTTGCATGTAACTAAAAAGGAAGCAACTGATTTGCAACCTGGGATTTGAAAAAGCTGATAAAAAGCCAAAGAATAATTTTTGATGAAGTACTTGTTCAACAGCTGCAGTATCATCCAGTACCTATTGGGCAAGTGCCAGGCTACCTGCTTAATGTCTGAAGAATGATAACTGTTCAGAATTTGATGAATGACAGATTGAGAAGGTAGACTCAGTGCCTGGACTACAAACAGGCCTAGGGATGATATACTTAAATAAAGTGCAAATTCACAGTTAATTAAGACTGTGATTATCAGTCTGCTGCATTACTTATTTGTTATTTTGAGGTTTCCCTGCAAAGAAAAGGTTCTGAAGGCATCCTGGCAAATGCCTACTGGTAGCTTTCTTGAAAAGAATTTGAATCCAAAGGACTAAAGTCTCAGCACCTCGCAATTTTTCTCCTGGAGAGCACCAGCACTATTTCATCAAACAAACTGCTTGACTTTGCCAGTATTAACTCATTCTTTGCTTCCCTAATATTTTTTTTTTTTCAGTATTGTCAAATAACATAGATGCAGAGAGAGACACAGGATTCTAAAAGCCAGTTTCCTCTGTTACAGCAAGTGTTATCCCTGGGGTCAAGGATTGTCTGAATCAATAACACACCAATCTCAGTAGCCCCATTTAAATGGTGAGTCGGTTCACATAATCCAACCACATGTCAGATGGAAAAGAATGGTTTAGCAAACACTTTGCAGTCATCTGGTTTTTAGAACTTAGTAGTAAATTATTGGATATCAGTCCACTGTTGCAACTATATATCTTTACACAATAGCAATTTTTCTTAGAGTTTTCTCCTGCTCAGCTGCTTATTCAGTATTTTTATATACCCTATATTTATTTTCAAATACCATTTTAAAATTCTCACTGGAATTTTTCCATCTACAGAAGTTTTAAGGGACTAAGTTCACAAGAGCATTTCACAGGCAAGGAAAGCTGATACAAAGAGTTTGGCTGTCCCACTAATTCAGAGCACAAAACGACATCTCTGGTCCAGTTCTAATTTACAAACAGCCTTTTCCTTCCAAGACAACTGCATTCAACTGGGCTGTCTTAGACATGCCTTGGGACTTCTGTTGCGAGTTTTAATACATACACTGGTTAAATGAAACAAAATTAATATATTAACTATTTTCTATCAGATTAGAAAAATAACCTTACTGTGTAATTACACCTCCTGAGCACCAGGAGCTGCTGGATAAGACTGGCCACAGGGGCACAAGCAGGAGTGGGAGCCTCAGCAGCACTCCATGGAAGAGTACCTGGGAACAGTCAGGAGGGGACCATGCACTGGAGAGGTCTCCCTTGAAACATCCTGCCCTCTAGCAGAGAAAAGGGGCAAAAACCACCCAGAACACTCCCATCAGGCACAAACCTGAATGGCCAAGCTCCCTGCCCCTGCATCAGCTCTTGGACACAGCCACCTGAAGAAGCTTTACTGCTGCTCAAGTGAGGGGTATGTTAAAATTAGTAGCAGGTGGGGAAGGAAACACAAGCGAAGATACTTGACAGATAAACTTTTTTTCTAGGGAAAAGGCCAAACTCTCCCTAGTGGGCTAGGAGTCTTCTATGCAAAACAAACAACAAACAAACAAATCACAAAAAAATGCCTAAAGCAGAACAAAAAAAAAAAAAATCCCCTGATATCATGAAAGAGACATTATCTAAAGCTACTTTTATAATTTTCTCTTTCACATTTTCTTTGGGATTACACAAAAAAGACTGCCAATACTTCATTTAGATATTTGTTGATTACACAAATCCAGAAAAGCTGTTGGTGAACAGAATGACAATAACAAACACTTTTCTCAGAACATTCTATGTGTGGTGCACTTTTTAAGATTTTCTCAGTGATCACTCTGAGAAGTACATGTGAATTTAATTAACATTACCAATGCCCTAGGACAGAAAACCTTATGCTTATGCCAGAGCAACTCTGAATCAATAGTCTTGGCCAACACATACATATTTCTGATTTGGCCTTGAGCAGCCAGTGAGCTGCACCTGCATTGCTGGCAAACAGCAGGCAGGAACACAAGTTCTGGGGAGAGCAGCACCAGCACTCGTGCTCGAGGCTGGGAGTGTTTGCTGCTTCCAAGGAGCAAAAGGCTGCACAGGGAATCAGCTCTCTAGCATGGCACATTTCATGTGAGGGCAGGCTTTTAATAGGTACCATATACACGATAGCACACTTTCTACTTACTTTGTATGGAGCAGGAAAACCAAATTGCTTCTTAGAATTGAAGATATTTAGCCAGCCACCGTAGAGGGGCTTTAAATGAAGGACAAATGCAAACCAGCGCCGGCTCTCAAAATGTGCATTGCAGCACACACCATAGACACTGGACATCTGAAGAAGTGGTGCTTTTTACAGGGATTGTCTTAGCAGTTTCATGGGAAAGAGCAAGTTTAATACTGTGCTTTTTTCTAAATAGCTGATTTTACAGGAACATGAAGCCTCATGGGAAGCAGTCAGTGCATAAGTTACTGCCTCCCTGCTGAATCTTGCCAGCAATGGAATATATTGTGGCACCCTGTCTCAAGCTGAGGGATACCAAAACTGACAGTAAATACAGTGCAGGGTCTGACGAATACTAGGTGAAACCTGACACAAACATCAAACCATGAGATTTTTCGAAGTCGCACTGGAGAGACAAAATTTGCTAAGAACATTGTGTCTTTAGCATGGATATCTGTGAGTGTGTGTTGCACTCGCACTGCAGGTAGGTCTCTGCTGCCCTGATTGCCTGCTCATTTTCAGCATCTGTAAATCCTAGAGATTAGGAGCTGCCTGGTAAAGCTATGCTCTTACCTCTCAATTGGCTGCTGTGGAAACAGCAATTACAAGTTAAATTTCATCATGCTTAAAAATAATCCTCTTTTTCCCTCTGATCTAAGGTTACCAGTCTTAAAAGAAGGCAGCAGACAATTAGAAATGAAGGCAAGCAAAGCCTCAGGCTGGGACGTACATACACCTCCCGCCCAGGCATTGCTTCTTGGCTCCAATGGCATCAACAGCAACTTTGTCAGTGGCAAAGGCAGATTCACAGCTGAACCTCAAAGGTTTTCCATAACTCCCATATGGATCTGGACCTCCCTAATGGCCAGAACCTCTCAAGGCTGCAATGAATTTCTGGGAAAAAAAAAAAACGTTAAAAATGCATGTCAGCATTGTGGTCCTGCTATGGTGGCCACAAGAGCAGAGCCCCTTGAAGGAAGTGCAGCTTCCTCGAGGGACCAAAGAGCTGAACTGCTCTAAACCAAAGCAAGCCTCAGACAGCTCTGCATGGCACACTAAGATATGGTCTGTTGCATCATCTTTGGGTTTGGTTTTCAAGTTAATCTAATTTAAAAAAACCAAACCAATCCTCTCCCCTCTCCCAGTTACAGGCAGCAAAAGTGAAGGGCACAAATGAGATCACTGGTTTGGTCCCTGGTGTTAGCAGGCTGAGGAGGCTCAGTTAGGGCTTGAGATCTTGCAGCTCTATTCTGCTCTTCCAGAGACTTTTCTTTCCTAAAACACCGAAAAACCAAACTTGTAAATAGCTTCAAAGAACCAAACCATTTTAAACTGTAATTTATACTTGCATTTTGGTAAATGCATGTATGCCCATTCCTTTGTTAATAGTATTTTATCTTCTATCATTTAAGGTTTTTGAAAGTGAAATAGTAATTACTTTCTTCAGAACTATTTCTGTATGGAGCAGCCTGATGAAATATAGGGCTTCAGGCAGATATTCTGCATCGATCATTGCATGGGCATATGAAGGAATTTAAAGAGAGGAAGAATTTCATATATTTGGAATCACATTATTGAAGGTGACTCTTATTAGGAGCTTTTAGATGGAACTGCCTATTGCTGCTTTATGTTTTCTGTCTGCATCTTTAAAAGAGCACTTTAGAATAAAAAAATTGTGCATTACAGTTATACCTTACTAATTTTTAAGGAACAGAACACAGGCACTCTTTGGACTGGTCCCAGAGAACAAAAAAATTGAGAACAAAAGCCCAAAAATCACTTAAGGAGAAAATAATTCCAGCTCTTGAGAAGTATGAGTGGTGGTAAGATTGCCATCTTAGATTTAAAATAACGAATTACAAATCCTGATCTTTAACACCCTAGCAGCAGAACTAAGAACTAATATCATCAGTGGGAATCCAAGCAGAAAGAATAAGTGCTTAGACCAAAGTAACAAAAGCAGAATGAGGAATGCTGCCTCGTGATTTTATGTTGTATGCTAGATTGCAAGTCAGCTATTTGGAATGGTATTTTCTTTTCCCCTCTCTGCTAAAAACTTCAGTGTACAATGTAGAGTCATGGCATTCTTAATGGCTGGACTACTTCTGCCTTTTACAGTATGAGAAAATTTTGCTTCCTTGTTCTCATTCCTAAGGCATGTTGAAATATTATGGACTTACAATTTGACTTTAAAACAAAAATATGAAGCTGTCTCAGTCCTTACAACCTCACTTCTTTACTAGATAGTTTCATTTGAGAATTTGCTCTGTAAAAAGACAAAATGGCATTAAAAATTATCACCAACTCCACATGGTATAAATTATTGGACAAAATCTCCCTGCTTTATCAATAACAAGAACCAGCTTGGAGAACAATACAGGAAGCGTATAAAATTCTCTCGTTACAGACTGTGTGGTACCACGATGCCCTATTGCTTCTCAGAAGCTACGCACATCATTTAATCTCCACATCACTGAGAAAAAGACATAATCTGATGTTTGCTTACTTGTGCATCCTGGTTTGTTGACTCTTCTCCAGCCAGACAAAACCAAGGATGAGCACATTTCACATGTGAGTTTCATGCTCTGCAAGGAATGGAAGGTCAGAGGGTAGCAGGCAAAAGCTATTTGCCATTCAGTTCTAATTTCCCTCATAAATTATTAAGCAATCCCTTATGCATTTCCATCTTTGATAGTCTTGTGGTATAAAGTGTAAGTCAATGGATAAGCTAATTGCAATAAGCAGAAGTGGTATTTAATGCACTGGACACTTTCAACAGCAAAGTAGTTCTAATTAGTGTTTCTAACTGATGTGACAGCAGTTTACAGAGCACCAAAATAGTTCCTCATTTGTCAAGTGGGTCCGAAGCTTATGGCAGCTTTCTGATCATCTCCCTTGCCGCAGGACCTGAAAGCACCTTCAAAAAGCTTTCTCTCATTGATCTTTAGTCAGATGCTGACTGAAAGGCACACAGCTTTGCCAGAAAGAAGATAGATAGATGCTGTACCAGCATGAAAATGTCACTTACTTAATGAAAAAGGGTACCTGTTCCCAGCCGCTCTGTATGCACGTATATGCACACACATGAACATACACACGCCCAAACGCAGAGAGGAGTGAAAAAGGGCATTTCTATTAAGTTAAGCATTTGATGTGTGTGTAAAGTACCATCTGCATAAACTCACCACATCAGATCATGTAAGACATACCCTTATATATACACAAATGACATCACATAGCCTATGACTGAAATGCACGGATTTTCAAAATTTCATTATGCGCTTCCCTCTAGATTTTTCATTATAAGGCATGCACTGCATAAAATGAACTACCTCATTAATTTCAAAATATCACAGTTTACTTTCCTTGTCTATGATTTCCCCTACTGTATCGATAGTTCAGCTATCTTGCTGTTCTCTGAGGGCTGAGGGAGTAAATGATGGCATGTCAAGTAAAGAGCAAGTATTTGCCGAATACCGTGTCAAGAAAGTTCAGAACAGTTTTCTCTTTGTTGCACTTGTTTTACAGCCATCATTAAATTAAATATTGTGGTTAGTTATGGGATAAACTGTGACATTTTCCTACATAGCTGAGACAACATTTAAAAGGGCTCATAAAAGCATTTATGAGACTTTAAAAATAGTTTTTAAATTCACTGCCAAGCAGGTCTGTCAAAAGCCACCCGTTACTGAAACACAGGCACTACGCAGCAGTAGCTGTGCTGATGTGTTACAAGCAGCATTATTTGATGGTGCCATGTTTGTGCCACAGCCTCACTTGGATGCTGGAGATGCAGCACTCCCTGTGATGCGTGTTCCAAACACCTCCCAGTTTCTCAAAATGAGAAGAGGATGCACAAAGACCTGCAACAAAACAGCTGGGTGGTACCTGCACATCCAGGCTGCCCATCCATGCAGTGCCTGCCCCACTGGCTTCTGACCAGATACCTTGGGTTCTGGGGTTGTTCTGGCCATCAATCATCTGGTGCATCCTTGCCCTGCTGTGCTCTACCAGAAGCCCTTCTTTGCTGGGTCTCTTGGGAACCAGTGGTGAAAAGCCAGCAGATATTTCAGGAGTGCTAAGCAGAACGTCCACCAGTCCATTAAGGGAGATTTAGAATTACTTTTGGCTCCATGCCTTATTGAGGGATACCCTGTTCAGCCTATGTGCTTCCTTAAAACAAAAGCTGAATCAAAAATGCATTATTTGCACCATATAGGGGTTAAACCAGTAAGAAAGGAATACTAATGGGGAAAGATTTTGTTGTTATTCTTTTTCTTGAGAAAGAAAAGAGATCTTCACTACATATTTCATATCCAGAATGAATCCTGAAAGGGCAACTACTCCTTCCAGAGACAAAAGACTCCATCTAGAAATGGAGAACTGAAGAAACCAAAACCCCCCACATTTAGTTTCAGCACACCCTGCAGTTTTACTTCAGCAGTTTTTCAGTCCCAGAGGCATGAGGGAATAAGGAGCTATTTGGCTGATGCCAACATTCCTTTCTCTCTCAAGGCTTATATCCAGCCTGAAAAAGCAAAACACCCAAACAAAATCCATTGCTACTGTGGAGAGCTTTGAAGCATGATAGTTACACAGGGATGACCAGCTGAGAATTAGGCCCACTGTCCCAGGAGGTGATCACTCCCTCCCTCCCTCCCTCTAAAGTCTGTCTCTGTAGATATTCCATAGATTTTAAATACTCAGTTTGGCCATCTGAAGTAACAGTGTCATTTCAAGTCAATTGTGGAGGCCTCTACTCCCAAATCTCTCCTCTTGCAGGAGACCACAGCTCATAAAAGTGTGTGGAAGGCGGTATCACTTAGTGCAGTGCAGGCAATTAGGGATATGGAACGGACTGGGTCAGAAGACAAGTCAGAAATAATAGAGAGTATGCACTAATTGGAGAAGCTTTTTATTTTATTAGTGCTTCCATGTCAAATTAGTCAAATGTCTCAGGCACTTACCGAGTGGGTGAGCTATGAATGCTGTGTGCCTGCCCAGCATAAAGCCACGTGCAGCTTCCCTTCTCGCTACCTGTGTTTTCTTTTCTCTGCTCCCTGGCCTCAGGACTCTGCCTCTCATGCAGTGCCTCTCTGCATCAGCCTGGCCACCTTGCAAAGCAGATGACCTGAGTCACAAATCTAAAACAGTTATGTGACTAAGGCACCATCTGACACTCATTGAGCCATATCTTAGTCACTGAACCCCACTGGCTTTAGAGTCTGGCTTCACTGCAGTGCAAGGGAGGCAGTGCATCCTAAAGTCCATGCAAAATCTGCCCATGCCCTGAAAATTCTATAATAAGAGGCAAAATCAGTTATATACTTCAATGAATGACAGCCCAATAGCGAAATGACAAGGCAAAAACCGGGTCTGAGCCAAGTGAGCACAGAAACACCTAAACCACTGCACAGGCTCCTGAGAGAGGCAGAAGAGCTGGAGGGGCAGTCTGAGTTTTACCAATCCAGAATTTGCATTTGCACTGGTTTGCTCTAAGTTAAGGCATTTTCATGCTGGCTTTCAGGCTAGGCAGAGGATTATCAGTGCCCCTTCTTCCCTTTGAAATTCTCATACCAATTTTCAAAAAATGATCCAGAATACTATGCAGCTTTGTTTAGATTAAAAAACACTGCTGGAAAACTTCTTTTTGCATGGAAGTGCACTCTCTGCTGCTTCTGCTTTGAAAAGCAGATAGATTATGGGTGATGGAACGGGAGAGCCTGTTTCAGTTTCCCCTGTTCTTGTTTATCAGTTCCCAAAAGGCTTTGCATCACGCAGGGCAGAAGCAGCCAAAGCATCATCATTTTGCCGTAGTTTACGATACTGTCTTGGAGAGACCCACATGTCATGGGGTCAGTCATAGAAGCACTGCTACGTAACTTTTGTCTTGCATGCTTTGAAAATTGTTACTTTGTTTAGGTCTCTGACCTCTCTTGCAAGTCCCTGTCTTAATTATTGCTCTTGTATTTTCGTTTCTGTTATTTGATCCACTTATTGACTTTTTTCTCTGATCCCATTTTGTGTTGCCCTAGCAAGCCTTCCTATCCTTTTATCAACTAATGTCCTATACTTTCACACTAATTTTTTACTAAACAATAGCTCTCCAGTTTCTTTTGTAGGTCCAGATCTGTTATGAATATTAATAGCTTCTAGCAAGCTCTGTTTGTGGGAGAGTGCTGGTCTTTGATCTGTGGCTTTTTCTTGAATACACTACCATCTCTGCAATCGGGTTTTGGGTTCCTTTTATGTTTTCCTACCAGATTCCTTTCTTCATTTCCATCTTTTGCTTTTATTGCAGAGTTGGAAGCTGTGGAGGACCTTTAAGCATTTTTCTTTATTAAGTAAGCCCTCTCATACTGGCACAGTCTACAGCGATTTCAGCCCTCATTGTGGACTATTTCTGTACACTCCCTAAAGGCATCAAGCCATTCAGGTGGGAGCATGTAATTTGTATTGTATTGTAGAATTCCTGCCATGCCTATATGTATTTAGACCATAGGCAAACCAATAAAGTTGTCATAGAAACAAAGCATTTCATGAATAAATCAATTCATAACAAACTTGTAAACTTCGAAGAATCCACTGTGCTTTAACAGCCCATCTATTATATAGAAACACTAATCATGTTTGTAATGAATAACGTACATATTCTACACATGTCCATTTGTCTGGTCCTGTTGGGCATCTTATAAATATTAAGTCTTTCCTGTATGTTGTGCATGTCTCCCCAGCGAGAAAAGACAGAATTGGATGCTTGCATGATAATGTACCAGCAGGAATTTTTCTATCTCTTTTTTGATGAGTGAGGTGGAGGTTCAGTAAACTCTGAATGCCTTTTTTACATGCCAGTGAGGATTGAAAGTATTAGTGCAGTAATTCTTTTTCTAGTCACAGACAACTTAATAGGACTTCATCCACTCTTCATATAATTATAAAAAAGCCCAGACAATGAGAGCCTGATAAAAGAAGCAGATAATATTGCTGAGAGCTGATAATACCAGTGTAAGTTCACAGGCTGAGAAAATCCTACCTTCTTTTACTCCAGTTCAGTCTCACTGAAATACATGCACCTGTGGTGAAAATGCCGCTAGAATTGATCATAATACAGTATTGAAACTTCACTTTGCACATCATGCTTTCACTAGCACCTAAGTGAAATGGGTGCAAAACGCTACCTGATTGCACAGCACTCTGTTTGCCTGGGTGGGAATGGCCAGGCCAGACAGGACGGGGATTTTTTGGAGTCTCAGTCTAACAGTCCCCTGATTTCACAAGGATAGTCATGCAGTGAGGTAGTACTTGCTGTGAGTTGCACAGTGTGTTTGAACCCTTTGCTATCAATGCAAAGCCAATGGAGAGATATTCAGGTATGCCTATGAGAAACATGCCTACGAACAAGATAAAGGGAAAAGAGCACATGATGCAGGGGAATAAAAGAAATAAGACAATATTAAAGAAAAATGATCAGCACACAAATTCAGAGGCTGGGTGTCTTCCCACAGAGAGATACGCATGATTAAAACACGGTCCATACAAGGACAGCCTTACAGGGCCCATCCATATGGGGCTCCCAAAGGCCAGAGCAGGTCCCTCCCAAGCCCCAGACCTTCTTTCCAGTCTCTGCAAAGGAAGGGGCAAGCTGAGGGTTCTGTTACACTGAAACACTGCCTTCTCCATACAATAGGACTCATGGAAAAAGATGTGGATAATAGTCTTGAGCAACTATCTTGGAAAACGTGTGCCTGAATAACAAATTGCTAACATAAATTGGTAGCAAGGTATGTTACGTATGGCACATGAACCTGCCAGGCAAGGTGGAGTCTCATTCTCCTGATTCCAGTAATTAAGCAGTAGGTTATTAGTTTACATAATATTAATGGGTTATAGAACAATATTAAACTTGATCACAAATACCATTAACTGTATAGATACATCTCACTTAAAGGCATTGTTCTGAAACAGCAAAGGAAACACAAACAAATTGGAGCAACGTATTTTATAACTACAAGTTCAAAAATGTCTCCTTTCTTTGGAATTAATTTAAGTGCCTTTTCTAGTTCTCTAGAATATTCATTATTAGCCTTGCAGTTAAGAAAATTCCAAGTATTTCTTTTATTATATCTTGGATATTTACAGGAGACAAAGAAGCACTTTAAAAAGAAAACTCCACAATGCATTTAGGTGGCCTGTTTCTCTGCAGAATTTTCCCTTATTCACAATTTGAAGGCTGCAAATAAGGAACTTGGCTCACAGACATATGCTGCAGGATGGGCAATTTTAGTGTAGTCTGTGCACAAGAGCAAAGCTCTCACTGAGTTAGTGCTGTCCAGGAATATGCTACAGGGATCACATCTCAAAAGCAAAAATCATCTGCTTTCAAATTCACGGAGCCTTCTTTTAACTATGTATTTTACAGATATGTTATTTCCATAGAACAATACATTACCCAGTAATTAGGTTCACTTATGGAATCAGATCAAGGCTGTCTACATTTCTGCTGGGTAATGCTCTTCACAAACAATCCTCTCTCCTGGCTCCTCTGATTATTTTATGATTCCTCTTGCTTCTTGTCAGTACAGATTAAAGGTAACACATACAGCTGGGAACAAACATAATTTTCCAGCAATAGCATTTTGTTTTCCTTAATAATTAACAAGTGCTGCTGACTAACCTTCCAGTATAAAATGTGCACCTTATCGAAAGGGAGCGGACACAGGTTAGAACAGCTTGCTTGGGATATCAAAATAAGAAGTGTGATTAAAGCATTAAAGATTTAGAGGTTGACATTAAGGGATGAAAGGTGGAATTACTGTAAATATAAAACTGTTCAGCATTAAATGCAATGTGTTACACTTGAAACAGTCTTTCAAAGTGCTAACATTTCAGCATTAATTATTAATAGAAACTGACAGCTCATTTTTAATTTGAGCCTAATGACAAGGTTCCTTAAGAGATAAATACAACACACTGGCTCAGAGGGTTTGTGGATCTTTTGAAAGGCTCTCTAGGTTGTCCAGACCTTAATCTGAAAATTCCTCATAAAACAACAGTCTGCCCACAGAGATTAAAAAAAACCCAAAAAGCCAGACACATCAACAAGTACCAGCCTGCTCTCTCTTTGGGGACACCTGCCCCACCTCAGCAGAGTGCCACTGGCAGCACTCCCCCCCTGTGCTACACATCCAGATGGACATGGGGAAAGTCCCAAGGGTGCACCACCAGCCTTTCATTGCCCCCTTCCCCACCAGACGAGCTTCGGAAAATGTGTGCTTAGTCTTCTGAGTGCTTTTCTTATCAGACCACAAACATCATGTTCACCCATCACTTAATGTCTTTAGAGCAACTACACATCTCCTTTTCCTATTTGTCATAATTTTGAGTTATGTCACCAAAACAATGATTTTTAGGACCTAGTTCTGATCCCACCTCAGTCTCCATCACTCAGGAGTAAAGTCACTGCCATCAGGGATAAAAGGGGGACAGACATACACCAAAAAGAAAGGACAGGACCCCAGGTCAGGCCAGGCAGAAGGACCCTTGCTGAAAACTGCTGTTGCTGCATCACTTACATTGGTCCAAAAGAAACTTTTGAAGTGCCAGCTATCAATTAAAGTACCATTATTTTGTTTCTGCTATTGAAACTTGAATTATGATATTCAATGAAAAAAATGCATTTTAGATCTGAAATAGGATCTGTTCCACAATATCTATATAACATAAAGCATATTAAATCTTTTGTTAATAGAAACATTTGTAGTAACCCTCAGATGCTCCTTTGGGACATTACAACTCTCCTAGGAGTGTGAAGTCCTAAATAAACAGTCAGAATGAGGGTCAAACTTAGCTTGTTAGCTTTGGCAGGTGTAAAAGCTCATGAGTGACAGTGCACTTTCCTTCCAGCCATGCAAACAAATTGCAGCAAGGAGACTAAGTGAAGATATATTGTCATTGCATTCCTACAGGGGAGCTCAGAAAGGGGGGAGATGGAAAAAGTGGATGGGGCAAGCAGTGGGCAAAATAAAGAGACAGAAAACAAACACCCCATGTTTCAGGACACGGCTGAGAAAAATTTTCAGAAGAAAGCAGAAGGAACATGCTGATAGTTTTATCTGCTCTTACTGAGACATTCAGAATTCCTCAGGGGCTGGAAAGAAACGAGGCAGTTTACAAGCTGGGCTTTCACTGTGCACAACCCTGTCTCACAATACGACAGGAATTAACTTGTGTCTACAAAAAAGCAATATTTCGCAAAGAAGGGCACTGAGGCCATGAGGCTGTCAAATTAAAGGACATTCAGAGGAGAAAAGCACTTGCGCACTGGTTTAATTCAAGCATCAGGGTAAAGGAAGGGTAAATCAGGGTAATAAGGAGGAAGTAAGAGAAATCATTGGTTGAGAGTACATTATGATTTCACTGCAAAGCCTGCTGATGTGAATCTTCTTGGGCTTGGCTTTTCTGTTTACTCTGTGCTTTTGTTCAGCTTCAAAGGAATTTGTGCTAGAAGTAGCATGTTAGGAGGATCAAAGTTACAAGATGACTTTTGGGAAACACATTTATCTAAAACACTCAGAACTTGACTTCTGGTGCTATCTTGGAGTTAGTGTTCACTCAGTTGCTTTTTTGGCACACACAGTTCCTATAGCTTATAGGAAAGCTGATGAAATCAGATGTGTTCCCCATTAGCATCAAACAATCTAATTCTACCTGCTCGTGGTGATGTCCAAGTAGTGTATCTGGAGTAACTGAAAATAATATTTGGAAAGCAAGTATTTTTGGTTTTGTTAAACTGTCTCACAGAGGTTTTGCGTGATCTGTCAATAACTAAACACCTGTATTCTGGCAAGTGGAAAAGCTGAGCTAAGAAAAGCTTTTCAGTTTATATACAAAATAAAACTGCTAAATTCACCTAAATGAACCATTTAAAGCAAATTGCTTTCCCAGTACTACTCAGGACTATTTGCCATTTAGGAGTTGTTAGAGAAGTATGAAATATACCTAATGAAATATACAGCCATACAAAAGTCAAGGCTTTTTATAAGTCATTCTTTAATGAAAGATGAGGCATTTTCTTGTCAAAGTGTTGCCAGTGTGTATATTTCTAAAGCATATTAAGAAATGTACAATCAGAAGCAGCATGCTGTTCTACCTTCTGCTCATTTCCTTGAAAAAGTTCCTGTCACAAATAGAAATGGTATCTGAAAAGACCCAGTGAGTGCATCTTTTCTAGGAAAAAGAAAAGATTTCCTCTCCATTTGAAGATTTGATTCCAGGGATGACAAGGCAGTTTGCAATTTCAGCATGTCTCCTGATTTTTATAAAAGAGAGGAACAACAGCTTCAAAGGCCCAGCTCCCAAGTATGAAACCCTTTTGTAAATTTATCTCTTGACTCCTAAATATCTGCTTTAATAAGCTGGTGCCAATACATACATTCCACTTGTACATATGAGGGTCGCATACAGGTCTGATTGTTGTCCTGACAGCCTCATCCCATTCCAGCTTTCCCATCATGTTTTACAAACACACAACCCCGATCACAAACCTCAGCTGCAGGCTTCCTGCATCCCAGCACAAGGCAGCTCCCCTGCAGAAGGTGAACACCCATGTTCTGTGCTGCTCATACAACAGCATGTACCAGTATTTTCACTAGCTGCAAGACAGGATTTAATCTGTATTTTGGCCACATAACAGATGCACACCAGACAGAAAAAGCTGTAATATACTACCTACACATACTTCTTTGAGGCCACACAGCCTTCTTCTGCACAAGAAGTTTTATGACATTTCAAATAAGGGCAGCAAGTGTTGATATTGCACATATCTTACTACATCAGAGCCCTGTGACATCCTCTCAAGGGCTTTTAAACTAGCAATGTACACTGTACGTAATCCGCCTTGCATGCAGGCTAGAAAGTGATCCATGTTTCTCACCTCTCCTTCCCTCTTCCTAACCTCACAACCACCTCAACTGAACATCTATAGAAAACAATAATGTGACTTCAAACAGACAAAAGAAATCACAAACTTTACTCTCAGTAATTGCAGCAAACTTTGGCTGGTAGAGACTTGAGCTTCTTCCTGACTTCTCCACCACATAGGACAGACTATCACCAGCAAATCTCATGTACACTAACAGGGTAATGCCTCATGCCAGGATTTCAGAAGACAGCAGCAGCTCTAAGCTTATGAACCAAAATATTTTATTTTTCTAACAATATATTCCTCAATAAAACAAATGTGAAGGGCCATTCTAAAACCACAAAGCACTGTGTCCAGATTTCGTATTATTTTACAGTGAAATCCTCTCCTTTGGTTTTTTTCCCAGAAGAGGTAAAAGGGCCTCAGTAACTATTGCCTGGCTTGCCCTCCACAGTCCCCACTCCAGGCCAGCCCCTCAGCCAGCACAAACCTGAGCTACAGCCCCTGATGTCACTGGAGCTTTTCTGCTGTGCTGCAGGTGGGGATTTGGCTCCTGCAGCCCTGGCATATGTGACAGCCCTTTTCAGTACTGGTGCTTTACAGAGGCAGCATTAATGCAAACAGGGCTCTTTGCAAAGCAGACATCTCCTACAATCTGACACCAACAATTCATACACCTGAAGGCACCATGCTGAAAGGGCACCAGGAAATTTGTTTATTTTTGTTTCACCTTATCAAGATTGAAAGATTAGAAGGCATGCATTTTTGAAGTGGCACACAAAGGGTGGAGTAGTGGGAGTTTAAGAGGCTCTGCCAAGGAAGAAGAATGCAAACTGCATGTTTGGAGCACTTGGCAATAGGCCCTGCAAGTCTCTAGGAAGCAGCGAGACACGGGGAGGGAGGAGGAGATGAAACCAAAGCAAACAAGACAAGTCTGAGCCCTGGAGACAGGCAGGGAGGGGCACCAGGCACAAGCCTGGCAGGAAAGGCAAGAAGCTAAGTTCCACTCTGCAGTGTTGAAGGACAAGGAAACATCAATGGGAGATGTCTTGGAGACAGCTGAAGAGCTGAAATTTGGGGGTAAAAAATAAATTGAGATAGGAGCTATCAAAGAGGTCCGGAGGTTAAATCACCTAAGAGGAGCTGGTAGGGAGAGAAATGGTCCTGTGTAAACCACAAGAATCAATAATACAGAATTTAGGAGGAAAGATGCTGCTCGTACCAGTGCTGACTGAAAAAATTTGAATGGGACAGTGAAAACCAAGGTAGAGCAAAGTAAATATGAATCCCTGCATAAACTGGAAGCCCCAGTACCTATCTTGGAGAACTGAGACAAAAGCCAACCCAGCTAGTGTAAAGTGGCACAGCTCCACTGCGAGGCAAGGATACCTTTCCCATCACTGAGTCAGCCTCAGTGACACCTTTAGACTCCTCTAGGCTCCTTGTGCACTGCCCCCCACTACTTTATTAACTGTATCACAAATGTGTAGGCATACAAAGCTGACTCAATGGTCTTACCACCAACCTTAAGAAGTGTCCACAAATTGTATTTGAGATAGGTAGTAGAAGTGGCATAAAAATATGAATATTGACTTTAATCCATTACTGACAGACACTCCCATAAAGAAAAAACTAAGCAGGCTTACTGTGTAATTGTTCAACACAATGATTTACTGTGCAATCCTGTGAAGCTTATCATGTAACTCATTGTGAAACTCCCTGATTTACTGTGAACACAGCAGAGCTTATCACAATGTTTCTGTGGGAAAGACTTGGCACCAGCTTGGGATAGCATTTCACAGACCATTAATGATGACTGACAGGTTCATTTCAAATGAGTTATAAAAGTTCACTGTACAAAATCATCATTCTGTCTTTGTGATATTCTGATGTTTTAACTTCAGTGCTGTACAAGCACTCCTTACCACCAAGAAATTACCAAACAAGCACATATGAGACTGGCTTGGTTTATATTTCACTCAGGTTTTATATATTATCATTAGAGTTAACCTTCACCTTTTCATGGTCTACACATGCAAAACTGAAACACTTCACTTTTTCTTCAGATTGGACTGGGTGAGATATGTACAACCCTTCAACCCAATTATGAAAAGTTAAATGCTCTCAGCTTAGGTAAAATATTTTCAAAATCATAAATCTGCATTTTTGAAGGCTGGGAGGCATGTCTATAAAATACAAAGTGGGCATCTGACATGTCAGATAAAGCCCAGCATAAAAATAATGTAAATGCCATTTAGCCAAATGTTCACCTGATTTCCTTTTTGCTTGGCTGGGCACATTAAACTTGAATAAATAGGATAAACATCTGATTTTTGTGGAATTCCTATGCTTGAGGCAGTCCTGACAAAATTGGAGTCAGGTATTGACTGCTGCAGGTAAGCGGGGAGATACCATCAGATTTGTGTGGCTCTGAACCAGTGCCATCCTAGAACCACACAGAAGTAGCAAGCCTGCCTTTCTGTACATGGGACTGAAAAGGAATGGATGAAAATGCCACTTGAATTACGTGGGCAATATGTTCAGTGTTAAGTGCAAAGCTGAAGAGGTCACCCAGCAGATACCACCAGTTCAGGCCAATTCACTGTCAAATCTTGCATACAGCACAAGACTGACTACTTGCTGAAGCACTTCACACAGGTCATCAGCAATTTAAACACTCATTTCCCCCCTCCCCATTTTGTGAACAGTAAGCTGGGCTTTACAAAAGATCAAGTCTTCATCTCACTTGGCCACACTACGAATTGAGCATTATCCTACAGTGGAGAAGCTCGTGCATTAGTCTTGTTATCGTGATTAAAGGGAGGATCAGGAAATGCCTAGTGCCCAGGGCATGTCAATCCTAGCCCAGCCATGTGATCCTTCCTCGTGCTGTTCAAACAGGTGGGTGCTAAGACTTGTTTTCCTTATACCAGACAAAAGCCAAATCTGTTGTAGTCCTTCAGAGGCTTTCAGTGGACCCTGCACTGTAAGGATGCCCAGCTCAGTCCCCAGTGCATCAGGGCAGGCTGCCTTTCCCACTCCTGTCAGGGCTCAGAGCAGCCTTGCAGGAAGCAAAATACAACCCTGAGAGCAAATCAAATGTCCCCAACAAGATGGGCCAGTGCAAATCTCCCACTCCCAAACCCCATTCAGCGCTGATATTAAAAGGCTACAAGTGTGGCTCTGCTGCCATAGCTGTGACCATTCACATTCAGCCAGGTCTGGACTTAGTAAATGGATACAGGCTGTAAAAACTGCAGCTGAAAGTGGCAGCTTGGATACATCTCAGACTACTCTGTGCTTCTGTAGAAGAGCTTGTTTAGGCAGCCCCACTAACAGCCCACAGCTCTTTAGGCAGAGGGATGAGAGGAAGAGCAAAAGCACGCTAGGGGCACGGAGTCTCACACAACCCCAGGACCACAGCAAAGAGCAGGTTTCCTCTGCACACAAGTCAAATTCACTACTAAGGTGTTTTTGGATCACACTACTTGAGCCACAACCACAAGAGGAGTCTTAAAGCAATCTGTTTCTAAAAAAACCCACCCAGTTTTCATTGTTCCTGTTGCAAAAAAGCATCTAAACACACTTTGCACTGTTACAAGCAAAGAGCTCTGAGCCAGCATAGCCACAGAACTGCCTCAGCTTTCTTTTTTCAATGAATCAATGATTTACTTGCCTTATTTGTACTGGAAAACAGCAGGATTTCCAACTCCTGTAATTAATATCCAATACTGTAGAAGACTGAGCACCTGATTCACTGACTACAAAGGGGAGCAAAGCACATGTTTCAGTGTAAGCATGTGACAAACTGTTTCAAGTAATCAGAGCCAAGGAAGTGTGCAGTGGTATCTGCTGTAGGTGTTTCCACAGCATCATTTTCCTCCTCATCTGCTAACATGAATCAGTGCTATCTTGCCACTGGACTGGCTGACCTATTAAAAATGTATCTGGACATACAGCTGTAGCCTGTGATATACAGTTAGCTCTGTTCCGTCAGATTGATTTAGAGAAAGGAATATGCTTATCTGGAAAGGTAAAAATCACAAGGCAGAAAAGGAACAGCTGGCAAGTCTTAAAGACAAAGGGGAGGCTCTCTTCAGACACTTTTCTTGTATAATTTATGCTGTAGACATTTTACTCTGTCTAATTGCCCCATTTCAATCTAATGTCAGTTAATCAATGACTTCTGCATAGCATGGAGGTGAACCCTGGATGCAGAACAAATGCATAAATTTGGTCTGCCTTTTTGCAGGCTCCTCTTACAGAGCTTCATCTTTTGCATTTGCTTTCTGGAGTTGAAATTTCTTCTCTTTTGACTCATCCCCAGCAAACACCCACGCTCTCCCTCTTTTGAGTCACAGTGTTTTTGTATTTTTAAATCATGATTACACTTCTGTAAAATGTAGATTTTTGAAGTACCTCACCACTGCTTTTTACTATCATTGTTTTATTATTCTGCTATTTTTATTTGGAAGGTCTGCTTCTCAAACTTATCCAGGTGGTAAGATCCCAGATGTATCATGAAACAAACATTGTGACTTTTTGCCTTGCTTCTAAAGTCTTGATTTCATGCCTTTCTTTCCCTTACTCAGTATATTCAACTGTACTTTTAAAATGAGAATATATTATCCCAAGTACTTGGAGGGACCCACAGGTTTTTTTAATCTTCTAGGCTAATCTATGTAGAGCAGTTAGAAACAAAAAACATTCAGAGATTATGCCAATCAAACCCTACATGTAAAGGATCTGATTTGGCAGGTGATCCAGTCTATGACTTTGTGGGATGAAGCCCATATTCTTCTATTACCTTCACACTAATGCTACATTTAAACAGACACATATCCAAATGCACTTGTAGATATCCTGAAGGAGAACCCTGAACCTATCCCAGACAAGCAGACTCTTGCTTCTCCTTCAAACTTGCCCTATCAGAATCTGGCAAAATAACCAGAGGTTTTTCATATTTTTGGAGGAAAACTGGAAAACCTGCCCCAGCAGTAGCTTAACTGAGTGTAAGCCTTGAAACCAGTAGGTAGGTCTTCCTCTGTCTTCCTGGAGGCTAGATCTAGCCTTGTATAGAATTGGACAAAAATATAGGCAAACCATTAAAGTGACACTGTTTTCCATATTTTTTTCTAAATGGTGGAGAAATGCAACATAAGGTGCTTTATTTATCCCATTTCTTTAAATGGCCCACACATGTAAGTTGTTCTGCTAAATGTATGAAAAAGTGGCACAGGTTTCTTTAAGAGCTGGATGTTTATTGACGAGGTATTTTGGAAAATTTTAACTTGATCCATTCTGCTACAAATTACTGTAGTTCTTCTCTTGAAACAATCCATACAAATTGGATCAACTCATTGTCTAACCCTCTGTGCCAAGAAAAGCAAACCAGAGACAAACCCTCCAGCTTCTCAGCTCACAACTGCCAGCACCCCAAATCTTTTACCACGGCCTGCACAAAACACATGGATGCCAGGAGGCTCATGTTTCGATTTACAAAATTCTTGAACAATAGCTTGGGTTTGCACAGAATAGGTAGACACAAGATCAGGCAGGTGAGCAAGCACTGATTACCACAGAAACCCTTTGGATGCACAGGAGATCAAAGGAGAGCACAACCTCAGCTGCAGCTGTGCCCGCTCAGCTCCCACCAGCTGCATCCCTGGGGAGCTACAGCCCCTATCTCCATGTTCCTGAGGAAAAGTCTGGAACACTAGATCTGAAAAGCTATCACAGAGCAATTACTCCAAGATATTAAATCTAGCTACTGTTTTATTCTCCTAAGAAAGCTTGCCTTTCTAATAAGAATAACAAGGTTATAGAGACAGGGGGCAGGGTAGGTTCCTCCAGGTTAAGTAAACTCTGTTAAATTATTTACTTACCTTGACTAACCCATGTCTTCCTCCAGCAGGACAGGGAGGCAGGATCAGGACCAGTCACAGAACAGCTGGAGGGGAGAGCAGGGCTGCTTCCACCACAAGTCCCAACATCAGGCACGTTCATAGCAAAGACACAGGCCTGGGGCCAAGCTTAGGGGATAAGCTGAAGGTCAGGGTCAAAACCAGACACATTCTACAAACTGCCAGCCAGGTCCACATTGACAGGACAGTTCTGTCACCCAGCTTGGAGGCCCACACACAGGCCAGTGCTCATCAGCAGGGGGCACAGACCAGGAGCTGGAGACCAGCAGCCCCACAGCACTGCTGAGAGAGAGGCAGGTGTAAAGGGCTGAGCTTAAATCCTGAGTCCCTGGAGGGGGCGGGATGCCCCAGGTGAGGCTGGTCAGGGTCATTAATACCTATCAGTGCCTCAGGGCACCTGACACCTCATTTACTGTTCAATTAATTTCTGTGCACATTTACAGCAAAGTGGGGTTTAGACTGCATTGTACCATGTGCTTAAAAAAAAAAAAAATACAAAACCTCACCAAAGCAAACCCCAGGTACCCTAGTGAAAATACTGAGAGAGACCTCTATTAAAAATACCAGCTGTGATACGGAGCCTCAGAGGAGATACGAAGTTTTATTCAATATTTCCTAGTTGAACTCAACATTCTGCTCAGGGAGCTACAATAGTGCACAATCAAAACCTTATCTTATTTACCACAACAGTCTACTCTATTGTGTTACATTGTTGCTGATACAGAAATTATTTTATATCATTTTTGTAGTTGTAAATTACAGCTCTGAAATTTTCCATATGCTTTATTCAATACACATTGAACTGTTATGTTAATTGTTCCAAAATAGGTGGAATTTGTCATAAAAGAACAGATCAAGATCCCACTAACTTAAAACAGCCTTTTTCTTCTGCCTGAAAAGAGTAGGACTACCTGGGGATATTTTTTTCCTTTGCCAAAGGAGAGAATCAGACCGATGAGAGTTTGGCTCATCAGGAAGATGTATAATGTATTTTATCTTCAGTTTTTGAGAAAACCCTGTGTCAGAAACGTGTATTGTAGGTGGAATAAATTCACTGCTGTATAAAATTAGAAATCATTCTGAGATCACATGTAAAACAAACACGGTCAACAATAAGGTTGTTTTAAAAGCTATTTGATTTGTGGTAATATTCCTCTTCTAATACACTATCATTAGTATTTTACTGATCTCAAAGTTCTTGGTATTTCAAAGGCTCTGATTAAAATTTTCTCCAAATACAAGAAAAAAATCTATTGTACCAATTATATGAGCAATCTGAAGTCTGTAGTGTGTGTCGCTTCACAGGACAAAACAGTAGCAAAAGGAAATAAAAGCCAGTGTCAATCTTCAATGAAATTAACACAATTTAAACCTGCTCCAGGCAAAACAATGAAATCTGTAATTTATCAGCACTGGATAACATCACCAGGAGAATTATTTAATGATTAACTACAGTGGGCTGGAGCCTGGGGTGAGGCGCGTTGGCTTACGGCTGCTCTTGGAGTGTGCTCTGCCTCAGAGCTGAAGCCATTTCCACTGGAGAGTAAACCCCGGCAGGGCTGCCCTGCTGCAGGGGACATGACCGGGGCCAGGGGAATATGGAGATGACCTCCCCAGCAGCTTTGCGAGTGCAGGAGTGCTCTGCACTGGCAATGAAAGCACTGATGCATTGGAACAGCTTTAAATGCAAAACCAATAAAACCACTCACCATAGGAAGGGCAGAAGCTGCTCTGTCACTGATGCAGATTGTATCATTGACCCTTGTAGAAACAAGATTTCACACCAAGTACTTTTTGCTATAAAGAACTGAAAAGGGGAAGGAGCTTCATGTTAGTATTTAATATTGTAGCTTAAGTACTGGCAAATTACATTTCTGCGCTTCATGGAAGCAATCTGCTTCTGTGACTAAAGAGATTTTTGTGTCAGAGCTTAATGATGGGGCTCAAAGTGACCAGGGGAAGCCACGGGGAGAGGTGCCACGGGGAGAGGTGCCACATTTATCAGCCTCCCATGGGGCACAGAAACACAGACAGCATTCCAGAACTGGGGACCAACAACCTGTCCATACCCCAGAAACAAGGAAAATGGGACTAACTATCAAGCTACTGGAATCACAGAGAGGCAAAACTGATGTACCCAAGAGCAGACAGCCTTGGGAATGACCTAACATGGTTTGTGAGCACACATGCACCTCTCATTCTTGCACGTAGTGGGGTTGCTCAGCTTTGGTGACCACCGCTGGGTGTTCCCCTGCCAGCCTCTCCCCGCACATTTCACAGCACCACCATGGGCAGGCTGGGCCAGCCCAGCAGTGCAGGGTGCCTGTGGCCAGCACCCCGTGGGGCTACCCATGTCCTGCCCACCCCCAGCACTGCCTTGGAGCACAGTGGCCTCAGGCCCACGCGGAGGGCACAGCTCAGCCGGGCAAGGCAGAGAGCTCCATCCCAGCAGTGCCACCCAGCATCTGCTCTTGGGGCAGCCACAGGATCCCGACAGACCTGAAAGGGATGAACTGCAAGCAGTATTTGGGAAAGTCAAAGAGCTGTTGGCTTTCCTATGTGGCTGAGCAGCTCCCAGCTGAAGTCTGATCTTCAGACTTGGCCCTGGCCCTGCCACTGTTGCTTGGCTCTTGCCCAGGGCTGCTGGATTGGTCCTGGCACCTCTCTGGTTAGACAGCTCTAGGATGGGTATTCTGATTGTAGGTGCGTGAGAGACTCCACCAGGATGGAGCCAGAAAGCTTTGGAGCAAGTGTATTTCCTCTCCTGGGAGCAGCACACTGTCTGTGAAGCTACGCCTCTGCATGGCTTTCTAAAGCCGATGAGCAAGGAAGACACCTAATTACTTTTATTATATTTTGTAGCCTGAAGACAGTGGAAGTGTTGAAACAGAAATATCCTAGATCAACTTCTCCATCATGGTAATCAAATAGTGCATGGGTTGTTGATTTAATAACGCATTTTTGCTATATAGAGATGCTAAGAGTGTGTGAAGTATCTTCATTTTTAAGTATTACAGTCACTGCAATCCATTGGGACATTAGCTATGTGTTACCTTGGTCATTTTGTGTCTGGCTTCTTTCAAATTTGTCATTTTTATGCACTCTCCAAAATGTCTTCCAACTGGCAGATCTTTTTTCATCGTAACTTCTGGGATGAACATCAACAAAGTTCTCGTTGCTACAATTAACAAAAGTAAGGCAGTGTCTCCAAAAGACGATTGTCAGTAACATCTATACACAGATTGTACTATTCTCCCTCAAAGTCTTGCTGCTGATTAACAGGGTGGTTTTTTTCCTGAAGAATATGTTGTTTTTCTAGTTTGCTATTAGCCTCCACAAATGACTGTGTGATGCAGTTTTGTGTCTCCAAGCCTACAGTAAATGAGAAACATTTTGTAGAGTTTTCTTTTGCTCTTGAATTTTTCAACATGCACATGGGATAAGAATGTAACAAGACTCCAATAGAATTTTATAATTGGATCAAAACACAGTTCACCCACATATGAGCTGGATTGGTTGTGATAGATGTCAGGAGAAATTCTAAGGCAATACTAAAATTCTTTTATTCCATAACTGCCAAATAAAATAGTACTAAAAGCCCGTGAGCAAAAGCCTCCTGGTTTGGCTGGGTTTAAATAGGAAAAGAGTAATCAGATAGTGGATGAGGCATCAGTAAAATCAAATTATGTGAAGCCAAATGATACGATTGCCGTACCACCCTCCCTACCTCCATTTCTGTTTCAGTTCTGAACACATTAATCATGGCTAGATCATTTGCACGTTGAATCCAAACCAGGTATGCTGTCCCATCTTTGGGAATAACCAAAGGCTGAGACCCCTTTCAGGTGTGTGTAATATCTCCTTGCAGCTCCTCTGGCTGCTATTAAGACCTCATCAGATCTGGCCAGCCATCCAGATGGAGGACTGGCCAGAATGTGCACGTCCTTTTGGGTTATTCACACTAAAGCTGAAATACTGATTTGCCTGCTTCTGAGGAAGAGGCAGTGATGTTTCCTCAGGGGTCTACAGGATGGTGCCCGGCCCCACCAGTCTGGGCTGAAGGATCCTACTGGCCCCAAATTTCAAAGCTGAAGTTTCCAGGGTCCCCCTTCATGTCCTGCCCCATGGCCGGGTTGTTGCATGGCCCCTGCGCTGCTGCCTGTCCAGGGGCCTCCTGGCACCAGAGCTCAGCTCTCTTCTCCGCACCGTGTATCGCAGCCCTTGCACTGCCGAGCTGTCCCACACAGAGCCATGTGTTCTGAGCCGGGGAGCTCAGGTGGGCGCGCTCCAGATCACAGCAGCCCTGCCCACACGAGGAGCCGGGAGCAGCGCGGGACCCAGCTCGGAGACACCCAGCTCGGCTCCGAAACCATGAGCGGAGTAAGACAGCCACTGCCAAAACGCTCCCGTTTCCTCACGAAACACAAGGAGAAGCTGTGCTGGAGCGCTCACCGTCTGCGTTGAAGCTGCCGGAGAGCAGCCTCGGGCAGGCCGGCGCACGGCCGGGGATGAGCTCACCCTGCCCCGGCCGGGCGCGCTTGGCTCCCCTGGGCGGAGATGGCGTCACCCTGACCTGCGGCCCCCGAGGACAGCGAGCAAAAGCAGGGAGGGCGAAGCAATCGCCAGCCCTCCCGCAGCCCCGGTGCAGCCTTCCATTGTTGTGTGCAGCGCCCAGATTTTATGTCAGCGATGCAACATAATTAATTAGGTTTAGATTAGATGAGAATACATTAGACACAGTGAGACGCTACCTTCCTGCCTGTCCATCCCTGGAAGAACTGGGCACAGTTTCTTTCCTTATGCATATTCCCTTAATAATATATTTGTCACAAGGATTCTTCCTACACCCATCTGGCATATAGATATTTTTCCAAATTTGTCATTTTTTATGTTCCAAAACCTATTTTACTTCAGATGCTTTCATAATGAAGCAGCTAAAGCCTGCCATAGCTTGATATATGGAGCAGAAATCACATCTGTGCCAGGCTGTTTTCTAATCAGATAAAGCACTGAATACCTGCAGTGCTTTTTCTTCTGGCCTTTGAATAGATGTACCTGAGTGACTTCCAGTGCTCATCCAGCTTTGCATTTTCAATTACTACAAAACACCATTCCTACTTTTAGCTTTCAGCTAATTTCAGTGCTTTTAAAGCAAAAGAACCACCAGAATTGCCTAGCGGTCCCCCGCACAATGCAAACCATGGAAAGTCATTCTGCAACTTGGGCATCAGCCCAAACACTTGTGCTTGAACTAGAGTGTACTTTTCAGAAGGACATTTGCCCTCATTTCTCCTTTTAATGCTGTCAATCACACCATATAATTTAGATCTCTGTTACTAGTGAGGAGTGAAATGGGCAACAGAGTGGTGGGGACTTCAGTGAGTTGTTCTTACCAAATCTGGGCTCCAGACAGAAGGAGAAAAAGAGGCGTGATGTCCCATTTTCACTGGCACCATAAGTCTGTAGTGCAAGGAACTTCACTTAACAGAGTCATAGGAAGATGCTTCTACTTTTCTCTGAGCCTTCTACCTGCCCTGCTGTGGCCTGGCTCCTCACCACTGCCTGGCTCCTTTGCATGCACACAAACAACAGGCAAGATGGATTCTGCAGGAGATAATTTCATCTGAAGCCACATTAACTCCCCAGACACACTGTCTGCTTCTCGTGGTACATCCCAGGAGAGGCTTCACTGGCACAGCAGAGACAGGAAGGCTGATGGTTTGTGGCACTCCCCTATGCCAAATCCCGGGAGAGAGTTCCTCCTACTTTGAATTTCCTCTGTTCATATAAAGCAAAAGGACAATCTGAGGCATTGCTCTCAGTATAGTTCAAAACACAGTTTGAAGTGTGAATTTTTCAATATTTGAAGCACTGGCTTTTATGATTTATTTATTGATATTCCAGGACAAGCATCACAGAGTGAGGCTGGCACCTACTCCAAACATAACAATCATTGAATGAATAGCAATATTTTCATAGACATTTTGTCCATTACTATGCAGATAAATTTTGTCTCTGTATAATAACGCGAAGATACCAAGATGATAAGATCAAGCATATTGGAGAAACACTAAAAAAACCCCAGCTCTGAACCACAACAGTTCATATTGTTTCATTTCTGACAACAGCATGCGCTTTATGAACAGAGCCTGACTTTACAGTGGGTGTGACTCAGGCATAGGAGGTGTGCAGGGTTTGCTGTCTTTTATCCCTTGAGTCCACCTTGCAATATTGCTGGTATCCGTGTGTAACAGATAGTGTTGTGCACTGGGCTGGAAGATAATAAATAGATGTGAGCTGATGATTTACAGGAGGGTGCTTGGAACTCCTTGAACCGCTGGGGAAGGGAAACTGTGCTGGTACAAGGCTGTGCTGTCAACCTCGCAATAGTTTTTCCTCTCTCCTGAGGGCAATTTCTCCAAGATGTAACTTGCTTCCTGCCTCATCATCTGGAAATTCACAAATCAGAGGAATTGTGGTTAATTACTAAAATGGCTGATCCATAGATCCTTAGCTGTCAGAGCCTGGGGGGAGGGGTTTAATTGTTGTTTTCCTCTGAAAAGATTTCTCCTAAAGTGATGAAATAACTCACATTAATGAAGATTGCAAATAGAAGACTTTTGTGATTATTTCCAGTTGTTGCAAGAATTGCTTATTTAAAATGCATTGCTTTCTTAACTGAAGAAACTGATATTTCTCCAAACATCCAGAATAAATTTAGCCCTAAAACATTCATAACGAAGGATGAATGCATATCCAGGCTACCACTGCATGTGATCTCTGATCATACTGTAGTTAAGTTATACAATCACAGTGATTTATGGTACTAAACTGTGGAGCCTCATATCTGCAGGGGTGTGGGTAAAGGGGTGGAACTCTCATCAATCAAAAGACTATACTTGTTCAGCATTTGGATAATTAAGGCAGACAGTAAAAAAGCATGAAATAATATTTAAAAAAATGAAATCAGAATATCTATTTGCATAGTGTTATTGAGCAATACAGTGCTGAGACACCTTTTCAAAAAGCTTGCCTAGAAATCCACTTATTATCTTGTAGCACTTGATATGCGTTCTTCAAATCCACGCTGAGGGTATTTGTAGAGTTGTTACATAATACACATACTGTCCTCGCCTTAAAAAAACAGGATTACAAATAAAGGCTGTCTTTTCAGCTTATTCCAAGACAGAAACAAAACGAAAAAAGAGAAAAGAAAAAAAAAACCCACAAGCAATTTTAAAATGCAAAATTCTGAAATTTCACTCATCCTATTGATAGTGCTTTTCTTCTGATTCGCCAGTCCCAGGTAGAGATAGTCGGGCATAATGAGGGGCTAGCACAGGGGAACTGTATTAATCAAACAATGTTCAAAAAAAAAGTTTAATTAACTGCATATTTTGTAAAAGCCACATTTCATTACTGTTTGTTAGGAAGATGGAAGCATGCACTGGAAACACTAATTCTAATTATTACTTGAAGTGGGAGTTTTTGGCAGAAGGTCAAGGAATAATAGAAGAATGTGTGAATCTGTGCTACAGCATAGCAGTAAGACTAATCATTTGAATACAGCCAGTTGCTTTTTCTTGGACTGTCTATGTGCTGTTCAATGTTCTGGATGAATCTAACACAATCAGCCTGTTCTCTGGTGTATATCCACTTCCTGCTGACTCAGGGCAGCTTGCCTCTTCTGCCATTTATTAAAATGAAACATTCCTATTAAAACACCATTTTTCAGAGAGATGACCAAATAGATATTAGTAATGACATTATTAAAACTATTTTGTTTAAAATGAACTGTCACACTTGTGTGTTGCAAAGCAACACAAACAAATCTATTTAATTTAGTGAGAGATTGCTTTGAAAAGCTGGATTTCTTTCTTTCTATTAGAAGGTATTGAGAGGGGATATGATGTGTGCTCCAGGAAACCTCCAGCTTTTATAGCTATTAGAAAGGAGGAATATTGTTTCTAGTACTCTCCATAGCAAATAATGTATAATTCATGGATTTCATTAACATGCAAATATGATCCATGGTCTCCAATGTTTATATCTCCTAATAATCTATTAATGGTTTTAAAAGTAAAGGGTAAGAGAAACATTTTGTATGAGCAATGTTTACTTGTGGCTGTCTGTGTTTTCCTCTAATTGTATAGTATAAGCATGTATAGAATTAAAACAGAAACAATGGAAATTAATTAACCTATGATTCTCAAATACATATTTATTGAACATAAGATCACATGGCCAATAATTTGAGATTCACTAATGAAAGACCCTATTATCATCAGATGACAACATGCCTTAGAAAAATTGTGCTAGGGAATGCAAAGGTACTTGTTCTATAACTATTGCTTGAAATGACCCTTAGATTTGGAAATAGGATTTCTACTGAGATTTCAGCTCCCCCGTCGAACATGGATGGGACAAGAAACAAAGAAATTTAACATACATCTCAAAGACTTGGACTTTTTCAGTTCTCTTTGTAACAGCTGTGGATAGATGAGATTTCATGGGGGTGCAACCTTGTTTAATGTTTTAGGCTCAGCTGCTCTCCTCTTCCATGCTCTATCTGAAACGTCAGAGTTGTCAGTCTGAAAAAATGCCCAGACCCACTTCTTGCTTTGTCAGAGCAAACATACAGCACTGGCAGGCAGATAATTCCAGATTTTGGGGTTTTTTCCTGCTCTGAGCACTTGCTGCTTGCAGGTTTGCATGTTTTGCCTCCAACTCTCTGCAGTGCTGTTGCACAACCCCCACAGCTGATACCCCAGCCCATCGCTGAGCCCCTCACCTTTCCCCCTCCCTCTCCACAGGGGCATCTGCCAAGGTAGCGATTCACTCCTGTATCAGAAACCACACAAAGAGAAACAGTGCAAGACATGGCCACATCTGCTCTTTGTAAAAAAATACATTTAAAGTAATGATGCTGTAGGCAACAATAAACCATTTTAATCAACTAATGGAAAGAAACATCCTGTCAAGGACAGTTTTGATGATTTTCGTATTATAACCCATAAGCACTGGACAGTATTTTAGACCAGGGTTGAGGACCTTTTCTCTGAATCTGAAGAGTTTGTCTGAGGATAAGGAGAAAAAAATAATATATCAATCTCCACAGCATGTCTCTGTATTTCTAATAAAAAATATTCCTCATATCACATAAATACGAGAGGAATGATGGACTTCTGAACATTTATTAACAAATAATCATAGGGCCTTTTTTAAAACAAATGCGTATATGATGTAAAAGCCCTTTATTGAACCATCTACTTCCTTCCTAGGATGCTGATTTCTCAGAGAAATGGAAACAAATTATATAAGGTTGGGAAACACAGACAGGACTTTGAATCAGCACCTGAGCTCACCCCTTGTGAGCTCATGTAACTCTGTGGCATGCAGATCCTGACCATAATCTTATGCCAGTGTTTTAAGCGCCTGTGATGATGTTTGTCAGGCTAACTGTGACTAAAAAGTCAGTCTTTTATCCCCACTCTTGTATGATATAGCTCTATTATATCTTCCTCCCCTCAGAGGCACAGAACACTTATATATTCATAACCCTTCCATAAATGAGAATTGCCTGAAAGCTACAGCTGTGTGAATTTGGGAAGCTGGGTGGTGGGTCCACCAGGAGAGAGGAGGTTCAGAAAACAGTTTATATGTTATTCATGTTGACCTATATGTGTAGAAAAAAAATGTATTTCTTTAGTAGAGGCTACCTGTCAGTATAAACAATCACAATCGCATTCACAATGAAAATACGCCAATTTTGCACAACAAAAAAGCCTGTTGGTACATACACTTCACAGTTCGCTACAGATTTCCTTAATTAAATGAATGTAACAAGTTGATTAGACTTGAGAAGCTCTGAGAAAAGTCAGATCCATTTATACTGAAAAGTAGGACTCAGAAATAAATTATTCACAGTTGATTAGACTAAGACAAGCATTTCTCAAACATTTCTCAATACTTCAGAAAAAGCGACATATTGAACTCTATTTTACTGTGAGGCTCAAAATGGCAATTAACAGTCCTAAGCTGCATATAAAACCCAGTATGAACCACGTTTACAAGAACATTGTGTGTGAATCAAATTACTTTATCTTTGGTTTGAAGAACTTAGAAATAATTGCCAATAAGTATTCATGTATAGAACCAGTTTTTTGAAACAAGTTATTTTAATTACTACTAGTGTCAGGAGTACATGTAGGCGATTTTATTAGACTTAATGTGTTTAGTGAAGCTCCCTGAACTATAGCTGGTTTATTTCTGTAGAAGATGAAATATTTAATACATCTTTATTATTCTTACTTTCTAATATTGTATTTATTTCTAAATGAAATCCCAGAATTTGATGCTTTTGTTGCATTCACAGAGAATACCAGGATGAAGCACAGCAATTTATTATCCTCCAGAAAATCTGAACATCATGTAGATGTGTCTTTCTATAGACTCCACTTGTAAAATAAATTCCTTTCAAGCTGCATGTATTTAGAGCCCTTTCCATTTGTACCTACACCTGGACCCTGACACAACGGTGAGCGGAAGCTCTTCCATGAAAGAATGTGAATGAGGAAAGAACAGAGAGAGAGGAAAGGTCCCTAAGATGTGAACACTGTGGTTCTGAAAAATGATAGAAATCCTTGATGATTTTCATTTAGCAGCTCTTTCACTTCTAGCAGCGTCTTTTCTCAAACATCGAGTTCCTTGAAATTTCCACATCCAAATTACTTACAAAATTAACAAACAAATTGTATCAGCAACTCTGTCAGTAAATTATGCTAAGAAGGCAATTCCAAGATATCCATACAGGTGAATGATCAAATCTTAGCATGTATGTCTAACAACCTTTCAAGTGATATGACTTGTGGATTTGCTGGCTTTTCTGTTTTCCTTAGCCACTGAGGCCATACACCCAGGCCCTTTCCAGCACTGCAGCGACAGTCAAAGTGCCCAGAGCAGCTGCACAGCCCGGGACGCTCCACTGCGCTGTGCCACAGCTGTGGGATGGGCAAGGCCGTGGCCTGCCTGGCACAGAAACATGCACTGCAGGGTCACAGGCACAAAAATGTACTCTGAGGGGTCTCAGGCACAGAAACATGCACTGAGGGCCACAGGCACGACCACGTGCACTGAGGGGCACAGGCACAATGCCACTGTCTCCTCCCTCCTCCAGGCGCAGACTCAGCCAGCTCTACACCAACAGGAGGGTTGAAAGAGTAAGGCAGTAAAGGTAAAACAACGTGGCACTTCACCATCATCCATATTTTTCATCACCCAATTCCAAAGGTATTATCATGAACATGTCAATCCCATGCGAAGGTTTACAGACTGCAAACATTCATACTTCAAGGAACACAACAGTTATACACTTTGCTGGTGTGATATAAATTAGCAGTTTCCCACTCTTCATTGCCACAATAAATCCACACAGAAAGAACTGCTGGTATATACAACAACATCAAAGAGCCTGGAATAGAAATAGTGAATTGCAGTTATAAAAATAAATTTCTATAAAGAAGAGAGAAGCGAAAAGGAGACGAATGTTCTAATCTTACCTTCATCATAATCTTATTAGCATTTCTCAGTGAGTAGTTCAAGTATCAGTCTATACTCTTATGAATCTGTCTCATAAATATGTCAAGTGCAAAGTATAGTTATTTTAATAGTCTGTGTTGGTGGGCCATCATGGATTTAATTAAGAGACAACTAGTGTATGAAATATGACACAAAAGCACCAAACTAAATGGAGAAATGTTTTACTGCAGATTTAAATCAGGGACACAGAAGTAATGATGATCTGGCCTTATAAACCTACCTACTTTTAATTAATGCAGACCAGCACAGACCTGTTCATATAGGGAAAAAAAAAGAGGCATTAAAAATAATGATTTAAGCTATGCTATGTTATTTATAAAGACATTTGCATTATCTCCAACAGCATTATGTTATTCGTAAATGTGTGTTGGTTTGTGGCACTTAAATTAATTTTCAAAAGCTAGAAATGCAACTCCAATGAAAATTAGTAAAATACTACTTTCAGCTATCTGTTTTTCCAAAATGAAGCCTTTATTAAGCTTCCTGCCTTATTTTGAAGGATCTTAGAATGCTCAAATCATTCTGTTACAAAATTGCCGATATCCCTCTAAGTTTGCAATGAAAACTGTTATTTTCCACCGAAATCTGCTCTTTCTCCATCTTTCCCCATCTTTTCAAAAAATGAGGGCATGCTCAGCACTGTGAGTATGCAGGATTAGATCTTTGAGCACTGCACAATCCTTCCTGCTATCATTTTGGTGCACTGCTTTGACTTGATAGGAGATTTGGCAAGATACACTGGTTTTAAGAAGCAGTGCAAGAGCATATATTTTCACGTTTAAGTTCCTTAAATTCCTACTTATAAGTTTAACACTATTTTAGAAAGAAAGAATCCAATAATTCCATGAAACGATTCCAGTATCTTGAACTGATCTTGCAGAATCATTGACTGACAACAACATCAGTTGCACTGATGTTGAAAGCAAGGCTTACTATTGATTTGTAAGGGCACAGGAGCAGACTCTGAGAATAAACAGTTAAGAATACGCCTGCCTGGCTGTGAGAATTGATGCCTGGGTCAACTGAGGGAACCATATTTACACATTATTTTCATGTCTAAGACTTTGCTTTCTATTAACCCGATCCAACAGGTACTAGCTGTTTCGTGTTAACTTTCATCAATTCAAGTGGCTTCCAGTCATTGAGAATAGAATAACCTTTAATTGGTTGGTTGGTTGGTTGGTCTAACAGGCAGTTAAAGTATTCAGAGATTTTATTAACCTTTTATTACTAAAGGAGAAGAAAAAATACAGTAGCCAGAAAGCATCATTAAGTGAACTTAGTCCTTATTTTCAGAAAACTCAGAGCTGTGGACTCTAGGTGCTCTCCAAACACTGTAATTTGGACTGCCAAGAATGTAATAAAAACTGTAAATTGACACAAAAATGAAAGTACTTGGAAGAAATAAATTCATAACTACTTTTATTTTTTGGTGAAGAAAACATCAAAGGTTTGCAGCTCAGCCTGGAAGGCAAAAATGGATAAAAGGGTAGTGCCTATAGTTTCAAACTATTTTTCTCTTTAATGAACAGTTGAAAATATCCATAAATCTCTTCCAGTATCACTGTATTTGAAAAGCAGTCAAGTCTTTTGTGCCTGATATGTTTATAGTAAATCTATTATCATCTGTCGTGTTTGCATAAATTGTCCAAAAGTTCATCCTGTCTTGGCTGTCTTTCAGTATTCATTAGTATTGAAGTAATTTTTGGAGTAAATGAAGGGGAAAAATGCCCAGAAATTGAGATAATGCATAGAAAGAACAAGACTTTGTATAACACACAAGAACACTCAGAGATTTATTCAGCTAAATTCACAGAAATTTGTTTTTTATTGCACTAACCAGTATGTAAGTGTGTAATAAATAACCACAGACAATCAGAATGAAATTCTAAATAATATATGATAAGGTAGTAATACAGTCCCAAACAGGTATTTATATGGACACCTAACAAATGGCTCTTGTCACAGGTCTGCTGTGAGGCATCACCTGGATTTAGCACACCTTTGCACCTTCCTCTGAGAGTAAGAATTACAGTGCAGAAACACAACGTGAGTCCCAATCTTCCACCTTCTTCCTCAAGTAAGAAGACAAAAATAACAAAAATGGAGCAAATAGCACTGACAAGGAACTGCCGTGGGGGCACAGCCTGAAACACGGGGCTGGCTGAAGCTGCTGTCTGAGGGGAGGCACTGCACAGCTGAGGGCCCCTGCCTTCTCCTGGGACAGAGAGCTCGGGTGCCTGCAGCCCCCAGAGCTTGTCCGGGCTGAGCCATCCGCTCCATCCAGGATGTTCCCCAGCACCCACAGCCCGCCTGTTTCCTCTGCCAGCCTCAGGGTGGGAGGTGTCCCCATGGCCCTGCCTTGCAGAGCTTGGCTGTGCCGTGGGTGTTTGCAGGAGACAGCACGAGCACGGCCCCCTTCCCAACAGGGAGAAAGGAACAAACAGCTTTCAGCTCCTCAACACTCACTGTTCAAGAGCTTCCTCTCAGGAGTAATTAGAGGCACTTTGAGTGGCATCATAACTGGAGCATCTAAACACCTTTTGGGTTCCTTGTAGCACAAGGTAGTGACTTGATAAAAAGGGCTGAAAATCAGGGACATAATTTTGCTGAGTTACTCAAGGAACAAAGAGGTGAATACGTGAGAAATAACTCTACTGCTTCATTGCAACCAAAGAAACAAGGAAATCCAGAGCTTTCCAGTCTTGACTCCCACGGAATCAAACCTGAAGATGTGCAGGAAGAAATTTACCCTGGTCTACACTCTACACAATCTGTTCATTAGGTTTTAAAATAATAGGGCACTATATCTCTTAGCCTCAGGGCATGGTTTCTTGTGATTTCCATTAAAAGTCTTGTTGACAGCAGGGTTTGTTCAATGAAGTGTGAACATAACAATGGTTTTACAGAGTTTTACAGAGTAACTTCCATTCACAGAAAGCTCCCCACACCTCTGTATCAAAAACAATTTGCAGAATTAAATATTTAACAAACAAGTTTGAGATCTGCAGTGATTAAATTAGTGAGATAATTAGCAAGATATTTAAGGTTAATGTTTACAAGTAGGTTAATTATATCCTTTCCCAAATCTCTGTTTTCATTTCATTTGACACATGTTGCAATAACAGTGAAAGTGAGGCCACGCTTGCAGAGGTGGCAGGCAAGGCAGCATGTGTCACCAAAGGTGACTGAATGCTCACTTCTGAGGGAACTTTTCTCCAATATACAGTCTGAGAGTTTTATGTTGTTCTTGTCCCAGCAGTTCTCCATCTTTTAGGGTGAATTCCTTGGAATACCCCTTCAGATCTGTATAAAGAAATGTTTTCTGCAGGACTTACAGGATTTCGTAGCTTCAAGGCTTCATACAGCTCTGATATTAATTACAAAAGTGACAGCCTTTAATGCTCTGTACTGAATTTAGTCTACATGAACAGCTCCTGTGTACAAGATTGCAGACCCAAGGCAATGTAGAGAGCTGAAATTCCCTATGATTGGATGTTGATGAGGTTACTTCACATTTACTGTAATGAAATTAAGAACAGAATCTGGTACAATGATCAGCAGGATGGTTGTAGAGAATCAAGAAGGGAATCGTGCTACAATAAAGTTTTAAAAAACTATTTAGCAGTTATTTGTACAGAGGCAACAAGACATGACATCTGGATTAACTTACATAAAGCTATTTTGAAAACATGTCAAGTCACTGTGGCCGTGGGCTCTGAGAAATCGAGGAGGACAGCCATGCATGCAGTGCGGTGCTCCCCGGCCCTGCGCTCAGCCACAAGCTGATGCTGTTGAAGGGAAAGGTGCTGAAGTTTTCCAGTAGCAGAACAAACATTTTTTAAGCATCTGAACACTGTTCTCTCTTCTGCCTGACAGAGAGTGTACATTTGTTCTCTTCTCAGCACACCAGAGCCCAGGACAAAACTTCTCAAACCCTGATGGGACTAAAATCCCACATATGGGCATGAGCCTCAAAATTTCCACCTCTAAAACAAGGGAAGTCAAGACCCAGATATTGTCAAACATTACAACATTCGATATTCAGACCTTATTTAGACAGCATGTGTGATTTGTAACGATTACATCTGCCCCAGCACATTTTAAAAGGTTTCCTCCTTGGTAAACATACAACATGTAGTCTCTTGAAGGCCTCTCAGTCCAGCTGTCCTCCTCCAGCCACAGGCAGCCTCGGAAAAAGTTCATTTTTCATTCATTGCCCGTTTTTGATTCTTCCATATGAAAAGACAGTTGCATTTCCCATAGGGTCAAGGCTGCTGGGGAGCCTGTTCTCATGAGCCGTGCAGGATCCTGTCCTGCCCCAGTCCCTTGGAGTGAGCACTGTTGGCTGTCACTGCACAGCAAGGGTGGCTCCTGGAGAGGCTGTGCTGCTTCTCATTCTAACACAGCTCCAGTGCTCCCATCCCCTGGAACAGGGCCCATTTCTCCCCAGGAAGAGGGTGTTTTCAGGCTGTTAACTGACATCTGCTTTCCCTCATGTGGACTCACAGCCCAGCCTTCCCTTGGGAGAAGCACAGGCCGGGCTGCCAGGCCCAGCCTGCCCAGCTCCTCCATCCCTGCCCTCGACTATGGGTTTGTAAAGCTGTTACCGGAAAAGCAAAGCGCACTCACCATGCCCCAGGGGAGGAGGGAAGTCAGGACTGGGCAGGGCAACTGAATAAAATGGTTTGTGTAAAATTTTCTCCAGCTACCATTTTACTGACAAAAAGGATGGATCCACAAGTCTTATCCCTGTCTAGGGAGGATGTGCTTTTCTATACCTCTGCAGCTATAGAAATCAACCTTCTGAGCAAAAGGAGTCACCTTTTAAACTAGAGTGAGCCACAGCAGTTGGTTCTTGGGTTCTGCAGTCTAAGAAACTCACTGTACTATGCTGAAACTTTAATTGTTTTCTGAATTTTTTAAGCTGCAATATTTTACTCAGTGTTGTTTTGTTTGGTTTTAATTTTTTTTTTGTTTTATTCTAGTATGGTGCTGTTGTTTGATACATTATTTGATCATTTTGCCATACCATTACGAAACATTAACGTACCCATGCCTGCTGGACACTGCTGATAAGGAGGCTCACAAGACAGGAGCTGGTGCAAATCAGTCTCTGTCCTTTTGAAAAATTAGTTGAAGTAATTTCACATTTTTACTTTCCCAAAGAGACACTGCAGCCATTTCCCTTCCTTTCTTATTTATTGTTCAAACCACTGCAATGTAAATGTATACTTCTCTATCCTACATCCCTACTGCCGCAGACAAGCCCTCCCCTGTAGTATTTCAGGGGCAAGCACGGAGGTGGGGATGCTCTGGGCTGCACTGCATTTGCACAAGTGACTGCTGTGAGTATACATGCAAGTAGAGCAACTGATTTCTGAAAGGCAGTTAGATACCCAACCAGTAATTGTGTGCACAATTACTGTGATTACACATGTAATCACGGTCATTGTGCTTTTAAATGATGCATGTGCTATTCTAAAAATTCACTGCTGTATTACTAAAATTAATGGGAGCTTTGCCATCAATTTAAACTGATGGAGGATCAAACACTATGCATTGTGGCAGTATCCAAGATATATCCAAGAGCAAATGCAATTTTTGCAACCCAAATGCTAAATTCTCAGTGTATTGAAACAGTAAAAGAGGGATGGAGACATCGTTTTTTAGCATATCTAGGTATATATTCATTATGCATTCATTAATAAATTATCATTTTTGAATAGAGTTCTGGATTTGATTCAAAATACACTGACATTAAGAGAAAACCAGGGCTCTGGATCAAGGCTTCTTCCCTTAATGTTTCCAATTAGCTCAGGTTATAGAGCTATGCATACATTTGGTCATGACAAAATCTTTGGCTTTTGACTGCCTTGTCTTTCAAGAGTTAAACAAGACTTTGCAGTGAAGATGCTGTGCAATACAGTAGGTATAGTGATGTGTAGTATTTCATATCTAGTCTTTGTCCATGTTCTAACAATGTGCATTAAATGTGTTACTATTGTCTCTTTTTCCGATTAGTTTACAGCCCTGTGGTTCCAGCTGTTTTATTCTGAAACTCTAAAACCCTGTCACTAGGGAGTTCTGTGTAATTGCCCATAATATGCACCACATTATCCATTTCAGGAACTGTGCTGAAAGACAGCAGCAATAAGGGGTTTTCTAAAGGCAGTCTGGTTTACACTAATGGATCTAACAGGAAGGAAATGCAATTTGAAAGAAGCTGATGCATATGTTCTATTGTTGAATATAATGTTTGATTTAATTATTAACTGTCTGTGATGGAAAGTCAGATCCTGCTCAGTTCTGCTTACAGTTTGGTACTCTGCTACCAGTAAAAACAGACAAGATTCAGTCTTAGGATTTAAGAGTTCTTTGTAAAGTACTGACATTTAATTGTGCTTTTATAAAATATCAGCTGAGGAACTTCAATTGCACACTTCTCCCATGCAGACTGGCTTCCTTTTATCAAGCTAAATATACAATATAGAAGCCAACTCTCTTTCATTTTCCCTTGCATAAATCAGGAGATTCCCAAAGTTAACAATCTGCTGTAATTATTTAAATAAATATGATCCAAATTGAGTTCATATTCACTGCTGTTCACGACCTATTCATTTTTATTTTATTTTACTTTCATGTCATACACATACCACTGCAGTCAATCTACTCTGTCACTGAGAACATTCACAATGGACCCAAGTGAATTTTTAGGAAGGAGTTAAAATGTGCTGGCATGACTATACCTATCCTTCTTTTATCAGGGACAGAGGATTTGGCAGCTCGTTTCAGTCCAATTCTATAATTGGTGTTTTGTGATGTCTAGTAAATTGTTGCATTGTGTTACAAAGGTCCCTAATTCCATGGGTGGGTGTTAACATGCTGTAAGGAATGAATTCATTATGGAGAACTCTTACCTGAAATTCCATTATCCTTTCCTCACCATGGTGACTCCTATCAAACTCATTCATATAACATAATCTGGAAAGAAATAGGTACTGATGCTAAACGGCTGTATTTTCAGAGGAGCTTAAAGGTAAAAAAATCACAGCTCTTCTGCATGATTCAGACAAAAACAGTAGTTTAACACCACTAGTAAACAAAATAATTGAGCAACGTAATTTCAGTTTTGTATTTTGTATCTGTCTGGTGAGATTATTATCTTTGAAACTATCTTAAACAGATGCCGAACTGCAGCTGAAATTAAACAATAGTAATGATATTTGGAGTGCATCCAGAATGCAGCTTTTGTTAAACATACCTTTCTACACTTAGTGCACACAGCGTTAGCTCTGTGGGATGCACCTTACTTTGCAAGCTCCAGAGAGATTGGTTACTTCTGTCAGGAGGGTAATAGAAAGAAATTAAGTTCCTAGGAAATACAGCACCACACCTCAGATCTCTAATTGACTTGGACAGCTTAAGGAAAGGTACAGACCCCTTCCCTGGCATATTTGCATTCTTGGTGTCAGTCAGTAAACTTCAGGCAAAGAGTATGGAAGAGCCACTACAGCAAAATCCATCTCACATTTATCTGGAGAGTTTTGCTTGTAATCTGTTCTCTGTGGTAAGGATCTGAGAAGATTTTTTTAAAATCTCAAACATTTTGTTTGAATATTTTGTTTTAGAGAAATACGTAAGAGCTTAGATCAAAATATATCCAGACAGCTTTAGCCCATGACTCCCATCACAGCAGATTTCTGCTGGGTCTTTCCTGGGCCAAGAACATCATAAAACCAATCTTTCATAGGCTGTTTCAGGACTCCTGAAAAGGACTTCTTCTGAAAAGCCTTGCCAGAAACCAACAAATGCCAAGATGTGCAGCTTCTTTCAAAAAGTTAAAAACAAACCTGCAAAACAGGTATGAGCTGAGGTCAGCTCTCATTTTGCCTAAGTTTTCCCTTAGTTTCACTGTTACTCCTACTCCCAATTAAAAGTTTATTGAAGCACTTTGCATACTCTAGTGTATCGAAGAAGCAATTGTTGGAGTGAAAAGGAAAACTGTCAGTTCTGAAAATAGCTTGGACTACTCATGTGTCATTCTCAGTGTATGCTGAGATATCCAGAAAAACGTGGCTCACGCTGCGGATTGCATCAGATACCGACACATGTATAAGCAACTCTCTCCCCACTTTCTCCTCCTGAGGCTCATTTTTACAAAACACATGGTTAGAACTAAGCTGTGCTTTCTGCCATTGGAGTAAACTACAATGGAGCAGAGCACAAAGGAAATCTATTCCCCATGCCTGAGTAGGATCTGCCTGTGGAGCTCAGTGAGAGAATCAGCGGCAGGCACGTGTAACCAGCACACTGCAGGGGAGGCGGGAACCAGCCTGGTTCATTTTCTTGAATCCCATGACCACGCCTCAGGTAAAGCTGTGTACGTGCTGGGTGTCAGATCATTTGCAGCTGACAAACGCGAGGTTCTTGCGCAGGTCCTGGGAGCTCATCCTCCTATCTCAGCCATGCCAGAATCCGGCCTGAGCATCCCCGACACAGCCCCAGCGCACCTGTGTGACCAATCCACCCACACGCTCCCTTCTTCCCTGCTCAACACACAGCACCCCGCACTGTTCATGCTTTGTCTCCGTCCCAAAGTACTGCTCTGTGTTTGCTGGCTTAGGCATGTCCAAGAGGGGGATTGAGAAGGGTCTCGGTGGCTACACAGAACAGCGATGGAATCAGGGTGGAAATCATATTCACAGGGAGACAGAACTGAACTCACACAGGTATTTCTCCATGTCTGCCGTGACTCCTCTAGGCAGCAAAACAGGTGAGTTTGCTGCATGCTAATCAGGGAAAAACCATCTGAAATATGCATCTGCACATGAGCATCTGTGCAGAGTTTCTCCAAACCAGTTCTCAAGTGCATTTTTTTCCCTGTATGGGCCTCTTCTGTACTTTGTTGTGCCAAGAGGCTGATTTTGTATAGGTGGAGAGACCCCTATCCACCAGTCATCAGGGAGTGCTATTAATATGCAACATCTTGAATATATGAGCTGAATGACAAGCTGGCAGTGTTAGAGAATGTGTGGTCCAAGTTTGTGTCTCTCCCTGAAGAGGCGAAAAGCCCCTTCCCGAACTCTCTGCCAAACTGTGCAAGAGATGAAAGAAAGGAGAATGGGCAACCTATTTTTTTGCTTCTCTCTTCCTAATACCTTGACGCTACCGTTTCCTTCCCCTGGCCACAGTTAATGTGAATGGCTGATTTCAAATAGTTTGCTACTGAGTTTCAATGTTGAAACAGAACAGGACAGCAGTCTCGATAATTTTTTTTTTTAAATGCTTGTGGAGGCAAACAGAAGCATTTATTAGACTTTTTATACAAAATTTGTCTTTTGGATTTATGTGTCCTTCTCTATCCTCTGGCTGAAATGTCCCAACAAAAGTGAGTTAAATTGAGGTCCTGAATTTTAGGCATTTTTGCACTTTGCTTTTGGTCACATAGTGTCACCATGCAAGGCTCAGCTCAGTGAGTTTTTAAGCCTGGAAAAATGGAGTATTTTATGTGCCTAAGTAGTAAGAAAGGATACCAGCATGTCTCATTATGGATCAGCTGCAGTTTGATCTAGGAAGAATAAATGGGTGTTTCTTACACTCCTCACCAAGAAGATGGGGAAGGATGCAGAGGGAAGAGGAGGAATTAGACAGTCACCATCCCTGGCCTCTAAACCAGTCTGTGGTTGTTCCCAGACTTTCAGTGGGCTCAAGAGCTGGCCTCTGCTTGTGCAATTTAGCTGCATCTACTGAGATGTTCATCAAGGTCCTCCTCCACAAGAAACGTGCAGGATGCTGTTGTGACATGACATAACATAACACAACCATGCTGTGGTTTATTTGTGGCACTGGTGCCTTAAAAACATACCTATGGCCTTCACCAGCTGCTCAGCTTCGGGGTGTTCAGAAAGAATTAGAGAAACAAAGGCCCACAGATTAAAAATTTGCTTCAGAGTCTTGTGACAGAAGAACTAGAAGTACCCAGACAGTCCCACGTGTGTCCATGCAGTCTGGGTGCCATGTTCACAGTGCGAGCAGAGCGGAAACAAGCCCACCCCAGAGACCTTTCCTCGGTGCAGTCACTCCCACTGAGTCCATGTGGTCAAACAAGAAGCCGGTTTTACAACTCTCCGTGGCAGTGTGGAGTTAGGAGCTGGTTTTGCCGTACTCGATCCCAGCTGGCTGGGGCCTCCTGAGCCCGGAGTTTCAGACCAGCATCTCCCCAGCAGTATCCTTGCTAGAGCCTGGCCTCATCAGCAAACGGCTCCACCCCAGCCTCCACGCAGAGCAGTAACAGGAACAGCAAACTGGGCTTTTCAGACACCAGCTGTTTCCCTGGCATCACTGCCTCCCTCTCTGCATGTGCCTTTGTCATTCCCTGAATCTCTGCCTGCTGCACAACTCTTGGAATCAGTAAAAATGACTTTCGGGATGTTTTCCTCTTGCCTTAAAGGACTCGTGTGCTTTGTTTTTCCCTCAGTCACAGCAGAACATAGTAAATGGTCTACATGGAAAATGTGAAAGATGGTTTCTATGTAAATTGAAGGTAATGTCAGCCAAAGTAATTTGTTCATTTAACATCTATAAATAATTTTGTATTCCGCATTTACAAATTTATATTCTTTCTTATGGGGAATCTATTTTCTCCATATTAAATTCATTTCTTAACTGCTCCAACCATTTTTCACCATTCCATAAAGCAGGTTCATTTACAAATTATGCTCATCAATCACAAGGGAAATTACATCTTTTTTTTCTTATTATGAGATTGAAGTTATATCCCTTTTTTGGGGAAGATTATGTAGTATCTTAACCAAAAATTCTTTTCGCTTCAGGGAACAGGGGAGAGCAGGGAAGGTCAGACAAATGCTGCCAAAGGAGTAAAATTACTAGCTACAATTATCAGCTTGAGAAAAAACCAGTTACAGTTTGCAGAGTGATGTGGAACAAGTACAAATACATACTTTTATAATGTTACGACCTTCCTTAAAATTCTGTCATGCAAATGTGTTAAAATGTAGGTGAGTTATTAAGAATCCCATAAAACAGACAATCTATTAATGCAGAAGGAGCTAGCAACAAACTCGCATTGATACTTTGAATCTGAGAAATAGGCATTTTTATCAGCTTGCCCTCAGAAAGAGTGAAGAGATTTTCCAGGATAAGAGACACCTGAGTAATTTAAACTTTCAGGCTGACGTATCTCTGTTGTTGAGAGCATGTAACCTCCCCAAGATCACAGACAGGTGCTAGGCACAGGTCTTCCACAGAAGAGAAAATCAAAGCTTTGAATCATGCATTCAAGGGCTTCTCACTGAGAGAGAAGTGAAATAATTTTAAACAAAATTCTAGGTATTGAATAAACACCATAGCGGCAGGGATGGCGGCAGCAGAAGCTGGCTTGTACCTGGGCTGCTCCCCAGCTCTGGCCCTGGCTTTGCATAGTGCTGTGTCTGGGATCGGGGCAATTGCAGCTTGGCAGAGCAGGCGTGGGAGTGTCCCCACAAGCAGATGAGCCACCTCCTGTGACAGGCAGCACCAACCTCTGCCCACTAGAGGGGCCATGCCTGCAGTATCAAGCATCCTGTCTCCAGGCACACTGTGGTGGTTTCTAGTTGCAACACCTCTGCGTATGGCCAATACCCTTACAAACATCCCGTTCCTTCTATGAGCCACGGTGGCTTTACACCAGCAGGCTGCAGTGGAGAGAAAACATCTTCTCAGAGTTAAAACAGCATCTCAGCCTCCTGCCCAACTGCCCCCCTGCAAACGCCACACACATCTAGACTAGGGGCTATTTTAATGACACCAGACAGACTCCACTTACGCTGCTTAGGGTATCCTCTGATGCCACTACAGCGGTGAATAACTTCCCCCTACACTGTCAGCAAGACAGATGTGGATTTCTTCAAAATAATAGGGATCTGAAAATAAAAGAATATTGATTTAGGCCATCTTGTCAATCTCAGGAAAGAACAGTCCAACAGGTACAGCACAAAGGGAATTTGTAACAAAATGTGCTTTTGTTTCTGAAGACCAGCAGATATACCTGGTTTTAATGTTGCTGGATGGATTATGAACTTCCAAGCATTTCCTCTGAGACAAAGTATTTTGCTGGAGACAAGAAAGACCAAGAGAACAAGCTCTCCACTGGACCAAAAAAAAAGTATTTAAGCAACAACTTCATTAACACCTTAGAAGGGCAGCAGCAGGAAAATGTGAGCAATGTGCTGTGCAGCTGAACTGAGCTTGGCAAGCACCTGGTACCTCTCACCTTGGGCAGATCCCTCAGCCACTGCTGGCACTCATGTATTGCCCAGGTTCCTGATACCTGGTTGTCTTGAGATGCTACTGACACAAAAGCCTCCACCATTTGGATCTTGCTGTGTTACTCCTCATTTACAGTAGGAAGGATGCTGCCAGCCTTGGGCATGCTGCTCCATGCTGCTGAGTAACCCCAGATCCTACGGCCAGCGGGCACTTGCTGTTCAAATGCACAGGGAGGCAGCCCAGGGTCTCACGGCGCAGGGCTGCACACACAGACCCATGGCATGGGACACTACACAGCCTTTGTATTAAACAGAGCTTCAAAGCTGCAAAAATATTAACAGACACCAAAAAATAGAAGCATAAAGGTCCTTTAATAGCCCTATGCTGCTCTTGCCATGAGCTCAAGCGCTTAGTGAGGAAGTGACCTTTACAAAATTATTGTTTATGATCTCTCTGTGTGTGCCAGTATAGGCACAAAGAGTATTCCAATTTATTTAAAAGGTTACATATCAAAACTGAATATGCAGTACAACTGTGTTATCACACTGTATAGCTTTTACAGAGGAAATCCAACCCTCGAGTATGACTTCCAGGCACTGGGGCTGGATTCCCTCACTATCCAAACTAGAGACGAAGAAGCAATACGTAACAAAATAATTTATTCATCCTTCGTTTCTTGTTTTTAAATGATCTAAAAATCACTCAGAAAACTCCCCAAATAATCCCTGGCTTTAAATTACACACAAATTTCTTTCAATAAACAGTATTTTAGCTTGCGAAATATTTGAACATGGGATACAAGGTACTCAAGACCTTTGCAAGCCAAGGCTGGTCATGCTGAAAAATTTGGTTGTCTCAGTTTCAGAACCTGATTCAATTTCTTTTGAGTTGTATTACCCTCTTATGGTACCATATGCATCATAAACAATCTCCCCCTCCCCTGCTGCTTGTTAGAGGCACTGGCTGTGCCTACTGAGGGAGACTGACCCAGCACTCCCTGTTACCTGCCCTCAAACTAGCTCTAGTAGCTAGGTGGGAAACCACTTCCCTGCTCTGAGGGAATACCTGTGTGTGCATATTTCCTTGCTCCACCAGTAAGAAATTGCCCTGAATTAGCCACAGGGAATATGCCTTTCAGTTGCCAAGGTAAAACATGAAATCAGGACACATTTAGCCCAGCAAAATAAGTGGTTCCACTCTTGTGCACAACAGAGGATGAACTCCTAAAATAAAAACTGAACTAAAATTATAAAGTGCATTCCTAGACTTCAGTTATCAATAAGGACCTCTCCTCCTCCGCAAGATCAGCAGCACAGGGGGCTGCCAAGTCCAGGTGCAAACCTTGCTCAGGCTGTTCCCCCTGAGCAGCCCCTTTCCCTCGATCCAGGTGGATGAGCTCACCTGCCTGGGCTGGCCCGTGGGGTCCTGTGGTCACCTCCACAGGCTGCCAGTGGCTTCTCCTCTGAGCCTCCTCACAGAGCCTTCCCAGCCACAGAGCATCGCAGCTCTGGCCAGAACTGATCCCACTGCATCTATGGAAGGGTCAAGCATCCTTCCTTCCTGCTTCTCCTTGTTTCTAGGAACACAAAAGTACCTGTGCCAAGCAGGCCCACACCCTGTCCTTCCGACTCACCTGCTGGTGTTGGTTTCTTCTCCTGGTATGGAAGACTTGCCAAACTGTCCTTTCTATTGTGTTCCGTAGCAAGAATATTGTTTTCAGCTTCAGTTCTTCCTGCAAGTCACAGCAGGCTCTAGATTATGTTTAAACTGGATGCACCATGGGAACAGTTTTACACAAACATCTTATTAGATCTAGGACTTCTTATGTGAAGTCAGCTTCTAATTGAAACCACACATCCCATTTTGGAGCTCAAATGACAGTCATTGCATGTATACCACTTTTTCTAAGCTACCCCAAACTACCAGCCATTGTAATCTATCACGAGTCTTGTCTTCAATGGTTAAAAATCCAAACAACCACTTTCTTAAAATTATTCTGCTTGGACATAGGCACTGAACTTGCCCGTGGTCATGCCCTGACAGCACAACTGAGGAGAAATTGGCCTCTAAGATTCACTTCATGCTGAAGTAAAATGCTCAATATGTTTTAAAAAATTCCTCAAATGGAAATTTGAAACCTGCACGGTTTATTATTTTCTTGTATATTCTAATTTGTTTCTGCTTCTTGATGAATCCTGCAATTCACAAGGTAAAGGTTTTCCAAAGTGTTCCATTGAGCTAAAACCTTCCTGGAGGCCTTCAAATAGCAGTCCCACAGAACAGATCACAAATATCAGGCAGCATGATGTAAAATCCAAATCTCACAATTAAATATATCACTGAAAAATTACTTTCTGCAAGTATATGAAATATCTAATTGAAAATTTGCTTTTGCAAATATTCATGAAAGTTAATTTCAAGTGCATGTATGCTCATAGAGAGCAAATTCACAAAGTCATAGTCATGATCAATTTGGAGTTAATTTCTGAATTTAAATGAATATTCATAGACATTTTCAACTATTCGTTTAACTTCAATACAGACTCATCAGCACTCATTTGCACCTAGTTTTTATTAGTGCAAATCAGGATTAAAAACACTGAAATCAAAAGTTGAGCATGTCTGAAAAATCCTTTAAAATCACAATTAAACCAGCCTTTCTTATCTTCAGAATGGAATAAATCTAGCTTTCTTTTTCTAGCTTCCTTTTCTATCAAAATTTGAGAATGATTTGTTAACTTTTGAAGTTATTGTTCTGCTGTCAGCTAAAGCTATTTATATACTTTGATACTAAACATTCCTTTACATAATGGTCTCTTCCTCCCAATTCCTTAGAAATTATTCATCTGCAATACTTTCTTCCCCATTTCCTTAGATTCAGTTTAAATGAAGTTTATAAAACTCTCATAAAATTGTCTATTTCAGGCTTATTTCAAATGCTACCGAGTCGAATATTAAAAATTCTTCCACTTATGAAAAATTTGAGAATATCAAGAAAAAGGAGGAATATAATTTAGACAGTAAACTTAAGCAATGGGAGGTCAATGAGTTATTGAACCATTTTCCTGAAGAGTAGCAACCGTCACACTTAGGTTACTTACACGTTTCGTGTTCTCATATGACTGAAGAATTTGTGGGATATGGTAATACATTAAAATTGCATTGTTTGAAAAGCTTTAGTCATAGAACTTTTTTTTCACATCTTGTGATTTATTCTTTCTCAGTTTGAAGAGAACTCAGCAGTTCCTCATTTTACTTGTCTCCAAATTTATCTGGAAACGCTGGGATGACCCCTGAAGCTGTTTAGAAAGATGGGACTATATTAAAGGTCATATTTTCAAAGATATCCTAGGTGATTTAGAAGTATAAAGGTCTGTTGTCCTATGAGATTCAAAATGTCCTAGTCACTTCTAGAAAGGGCATAAATCTGTGACTATTTGGCTCTTTTGACAGTCTCCGAAACATTACTTCACAAAAGTGATGCACAGTGACATACACTGAGTTGCATCACAAAAGCTAACAAATTACATTAGAGCTAATCAAGTTTGTGCTCTATGATATCAAACATAAGCCTTTTCAGAAAATTCAACAATGAACCTGATGCCCAGCATTCTTGAAGAGTAACCAATCCTTTCTTCCTTCTTTCCCTTGGAAAGATGAAGAAGAGATGTAGAACAACATCTCTTAAGAAGAATGTCATGGCACCTTCTGGATGTCACAAATGCAATATTTGCAGATATTGTTTGCATTTATATGGAGTTAATTGCTTCACTAAAAAAGAATTTTCTGGGAAGTATTTGCAACAAATGACAAAGTTAAAAGGGTTCCCCCACCCCTTTTATTTTTTAATCATTTTTCTTAGATTATACCAACATCTAAAATCAATATTTTTCTCTCTACTTATTTTCTTCAGAATCCAGCTTCTGGGCATGTTTTATACGAGGCAAAGTGAAAAGCTTAGCTTTGAAGTCACAGAAAACTCACTGGCCAAGTGTATCAACAATTCACGGAAATACACATGAAGGCATAGAGGGGAGAACTGGTACAGATCAGAGAAACTACCCAAGCTGCTGTATCAGTTCAGCTTCATTTATTAAAAGGAATTGACAAGATACTCTGCACTGGAGTCTCGGATATATTACTTACAGAACAACAGGTCAAACTTTATGAGAAATTTCTGTCGCTGCCTTTTGAGGATGCAAAGGTCTTACCGCAGGTGGATCATTTAACTCTCCTGAGATAAGACATTCTTGTTCCATCCTCTTCACCTTTATTTCTTAGATGATATTCACTCTTGTGCCATAATCAGTAATTATCTACAGTGTGCTGAAAATACAAACGAAACATGACATTTCCTTAAATCCTTTTCTATTATTAGAATACTGAGACAGTCAATGCTAATTGATTAGCTAAGACATGTCTTAGTGAAGGAAACTGGTTTAACACAGGTTTTAATTTCAATTGCAGAATTCTGCAGTATTCTTTCCCATTCAACAGAAATAATTTTCATCCTTGTCCTCTTTGCTTTCTCATTCGCCCCATAGTCATTTATTCAACTCTGCGGTTGTGAAGATTGCAGTAGCTGTTAGTCTACATGAAGAAACTGTTACAGCTACACCAAATAGATGATATGCAAATATACCATTGTGATTCATATGTTTCTTTAGGCTAATTTATATTTTAATGAATTTGGTCATTGGGAATTGAAGTACTTTAGCTTCAGAAATAGAGCTTGTTGAAAACCTTTCGCTGAAATATATAATTTTCAGGCAGGTTTTCAGCCAGCTCAAATCATTGTTGAGATCCTTTATTTAGTGAACCAACACTTCAATAAATAAGACAGAGATACAACTTTTGTACAATAATCCATAATTTGATATATGAGAGATAGGAATAGCAGAGAAAGCCATGCCCACTGGGACAAGCTATTTCTGAGGTACAATGCAGTTATAAACCACAATCTGAAAATTACTCTAAAATCACTTTGCCATTGTTTTGTTGCAGGAGCAGCTTCTTTCAGGAGATAATTTAAAGTAATTTGAAAGATGCCATCAAGATTGAATAGACAAGTTCTAGCCATAATTGGGAAACACGGGAGTGGCTCACGTGTTGGACAGAGGCAGGAACGGCCTGATGGGAACACTCATAAGGTGGAAGTGGTCCGTGTTGCAGCTTGGTGTCACCAGAGCTGATCTGAGGAAGATCACCCATACCAAAACTCCCACAGATCTGAAAGAACTGTAAAACGAGCACAGATCTTACATGAGCACACAACAGAGTGTTTTGGGGGGAAAATCCAGCACTCAGGTTGTTGAAGAGAATTCAGGCACTAATGAAATTGCTTTGGGAAGGGGTGTAAGCCTTGTCCATGCTAGGTGTGACAATGACAAGCCAGTGCCTTCTGAATTCGTGTTGAACCTTAAAGGCATTCATTTTCCCTGCAAAAAAACACTGAATTTGAATTTTACCTAGGCTGGATACAGTCTAACGTCTGCAAAATGTAGATTTCCATTGGCAACACTCAGCTATAGAAAATCTGAGCTTTTAAGGAAGCCCCTTGCACAACAGACATTTTGGAGCTCTGGTTCATTAGCTGTGGATTACTGAGCTCACTGCTGCTGGAAAGCCTGTGCTGTCATGGTCAAGCCAGAGTTGTGCATGGTGGCCGCTGTTGGTTCTTTAAATAGATTACTTCAGTTTGGATGGAAAGAACATGCAGATTCAAGATCACAATCAGGAGGATAGGGAAAGACAGAACGAGATTAAGAGAGATATCACTAAAAAACCTCACACGCTGAAAACAATGGCAGTAAAATCACAATGACAGAACAATCATTTATGTCATACCAGTTTGAGAGAACATCGATTTAAAAGGTGTAATCAGATCCATTTATTGTAAGGACTAAAAAAACTTGGAAACTGTGAAAGTGAATACAAATACATCCTTTGCTGTATTTTAAACCAGTAGCATAGCTTTACCTAATTAGAATGAAATCCATCTTATAAGAAATATCTAATTAGATATGGTAAACTTATTTTATTTTAAAAGAAAGACATTGATGACTCCTAATTATACACATACATGTTCTCTAAGTAAATTACTTATTGTCTAAGTCATTACGCCCAGCATGTCCTTATACAACAGTGGCATCTAGTGGCCAGCGGCCAGGCTCTGCTCCGGCTGGAAGACGGAGATGGTCCAACGCAGGAGTAATAACAAACACCACCGGGTTTTTGTTTGTTTAATAGATCGCATTATTTCAGATAACAAAATACTTAATGGATTATTATGCTAATGTTAATTATAGGCCTTTCAGCATCCTAGCCGAAGGCACGAACCGATTGATACTTGGACACTGGGAGAGGAAAGGGAAAGCCTGTCCGCTGCCAGTCCAACGGAATCTAGGGCTGTGCCAGGTGCTTTCTGCCATGGCAGCGACATCGACACATCTAGTCTCTTTCTGTACCTCCATATTTGTCCCCTGTAGTCCTTTTGGTCCAGGTTTATCACTCAAGTTGGGAGAATTTTTGCGGTCAACTGGGTGTTGAGCAGGGAGCTGATCCAGTGGGTCCGTGCTGACACACAGCTCTGGCGGCCCCACAGCCGCACCTTGCGGGCAGCACTGGCAACAGGAGCCCCCAGGAGCCCCCAGCCACCCCCAGCACAACCGAGGCAACCCAGAGCCAGTCGTGCACTCCATGCACAGTCCACAACTCCTCACATCGAGCTGTTCTGCTCCATGCCCTACACCTGAACTGTAGTCAGGAAAGTCTTCTGCAAGCCCCTTTGCTTCCTGTTGGCCACCCGGCGGCACACTGGTGAGAATACAGCAGCATGTGCTGCCTCTGATTGCAACGCTAGAGATAAAACACCCACTGGAATAAATAATTACATTTTACAGACCTGCATCCTGGAAGTATTTGTAATTAATGAGAAACAGAAAAAAATGATGTGATGACAACATACCCTAAAAGCAATGCATCACCATGGCCCTGAATAACCCACCGCCATCAGCTGAGCGAGCACTGCATCTACCAGCAGATCTTATTTTATGAAAACTAAGAACCTTGTATTCTGGAACTAGCTGGAAGTTCTGGATAACAACATTGTGAGTACGCACTCTTGCTATAGATGCCTACCACAGGCTCCAGTGAAAGCCACTTTTTAAAAAGTATATGCCTCTGAGATCCAATACAGACCTTAATGGTCAGACATGCAAACCCAAATAGTATTTATCAGCTCCTCACTGCAACAGGCTACTCCTATTCCCAGAAAAGCCTTGGGGGTTGGTACCAGAAGTCCTGACAAATCAGACATCATCAAATTGTCGGATTGGCAAGCTGTGATCATGCTTATCTGTGATAATCAAATAAAATTCAGATTCCACCTCAGTTCACAGGAATGCAGTACTATTTCCGAGAGTCTACCAAGTCAAATGCATTCCTGGAAGATTTCAGCCCTTATTTCTTGACAAATAAATATCATAACTGAGATCATTAATTAAATTTGGAAGGTCTTTTTCTGTGTGTTCTCGAAAAAAAACCTCAATACATTAAACAGAGATTTTCACCATCAACTAATTAGAACTAGTATTGTCTTACATTTAATTTTTCCAGATCAGTGACATTATAGAAAGACAGACAGAAAATCTTGTAGAAATCAACTGCTTTGTTAAGTTTTTTTGGAAGCAGAAGACAAGTCAAGGATTTCATGCACCAAACCTGATCTCTAACCAGCCTGGGATTTTCCCAATTCCCTGCTGCTGGGTCCCACTTACCCGGCTTTTTCTCTCAATCCAGCCATCCTGCGAAGGGCTGCACTAAGTCAGCATTCTTCGACTGGATTGTTCCAGTGATCAATAGAGAAAGGACAATGATTTATTTATAAAGCAGCAATGCAGTACTGCAAGAATTAGTTCTCTTCTGGAAACGTTTCCTATTTTACACATTTCTTACATAAAAGAATGCACAATAAACTTCAGCATGAATTGCAGCACAAACCACATTTTAACTGTACTCCTTCATTTGTTTCTTTTTAGGAAGTATTGTGTGGTTTTGTTGTTCAGCTGTTGGGTTTTTTTTGGGGGGGAGCGTAGGGGTGTGTTATTATTTATTTATTTAAAGCTTGTTGTGTATTGATTTAGCAAGGAACAGGTAATAGCCATATCAGTTTTCTCACAGGGAGATGTACTGGTAGAAAAACAATTTTATAACTAAACAGAAATGACTGATCTATTGGTTAGTATGAGCTATTCTATTATACACAGATTATAGAGCAGATATATATAAATAACTTAAGCAAGATCCGTATTTTAGATATGATTCAGCTACCATAGGCAGTATTTTTAAAAGAAAAAGGGCCACATCAGCAGTATAACATACACTAGAAACTCATATTTTGCATAGGAAATGGGATATATGTCTCTGAGTTCCTTATTATGTTGATTATTACATTTGAGAGAAATAACACTGAGTATTATTATGGCAGCTTGAGAAATAACAATATATCTGAATCTGCAAAAAATATAGCTCATAACAATCTGGGCACACACTCAGTGTTTCAGAAAAAGTAAATGTGATAGAAAGTATGTTTTACATCTTCAAAAAGAGATTCCCCCCCACACACACTTTTTGGGTTGTATGTTTTTTCATAATCATCATTTTGCAATATAATGTCAGAATGAAGCACAAAAGAGAATTTTTTTCCAACAATTGGAATTGCCATGGCAACACCCCAGATCTCAGATAAAGTTTGGTCCTGTACTGATAGTCACATTAGCATTTGTTTTTGTGCTAAGCGCAATACTGCATGTGAAAAGCACCTCAGTCTCTCTAGTTATGTAAAAGAAGATTTAATTTGATTATTTCAGGACTGTGAACTATAAAATTTTGACATCTGCATAGAAAGCTTCACCTTTAAAATCACGTTTTTGAAATAACACAGATTATCAGAAGAAAATTAGGTACGGCTATCAATATTAAAAGCAGTTGTTTGCATCTCTAGTGTCACTTATGCTGAATCTGAATAACCGCCCACTGTCCCTTTCCAGCAGCTCTTAACTTTCCCAAACATATTGATCTTCAGTCTTTGAATTCACATACATATATAAAGAAACTGATTAATTTAAGCAACACCTTCAAGCTACTAAAGAATCAAAGTATTTTTCCCAGACATATTTATGAGTATAATTTCCTTACACTATTGCAAAGAATCAGTTGAAGATAAAGACAGACATTTCATTTCTGACACACAAAAATCCTATCCAAACTACACGGAAACTAAAAACCTTGAAATTACAAATATTCTATGCTGGCAAATCTACGTATCTATAAAACATATACATGTCAAAACACTTAGGATGTATTCAGGAGGCTTTTATTCTGTGTCATTACTCTGCAGGCTTGTAGAACAACCGACCAGGAACAAAATACAGAGGGACAACCATGACCATTTGAGCTGAAACCTGATTCCTCCCCAAGCAGAAAACAAAACCAGGATATACTTTCTATCAGAGTAGCATACAGTTCAGATTTCAATCACTGATTTTTTCAAATACTTTAGAGCCAAATGCTGTGTTTCAAAAAAACATGATGGAAATATCTAGGACATAACCATAATCGTTCCCAAATAAACTGGCTAACAAATAGACAGAGTGCCAAATCACTTGCTATGAATTTTAACAGTTCTGGTAACAAAATAAATAGTAGAGAATGCAAGATGAGACTGAAATTCTGTTGCAAAAATAAGATTTGAGTGTAAATCATTGGCAAATCATGAACCATAAAAACAAAGCAATACAAGTATGTGGTCTTGGTACACTCAAGCAGGTACCACATACTCTGTAATAAATACAATAAAGAATATACTACACAATGTTTCCAGTTGGAGAGGGAGTAACTCAAAGGCAAGATCTGTGTCTCCTTTCTCTTTAAGGGACAGATAGGTAAACAACATTGGCTAGGAAAGGATCTTTTAGAAGCCTGACATTAAACAAAGCAGTCATGGCTGTTATTGGAAAGATCCTAAATTCTAATATTTTATGAGTATACAGGGTCTGCCTGAAATACATGTTGGTGTTTGAAGTGTTACTGTTCTCCTGTTCATATTACAGATACAACTTCATAGATCAGGACAACAGGCTTAACTCCTCAAATTAAAAATGTGACAAGCTGCAAGCTGTATTTAAGGGCAGAATAAGCTAATGACCAAAAGCACAAAGCTATGAAAATAAAAAAGCCTAGGACCAGATACTACTGGCTGTTGTGGGGCTCACTTTCTAAGCACCCAGAAGAACTTTTGAGTCTCTGTTTACTTGCCCCAAGAGGTGTACATTACTCTTTACTGGGTATCTTAATACCTTCACACAATAGCATCCCACCCTGACACACAAGTCCTTAGAGTTAAGTGAGCAGTACTTCACCACTTTTGAGATCAACAACCTCTACAGTGGCAAAATCCTCGGCAGATAAATTCTGCATGTCCCAGATGAGGTCCTGAGAAGCCAGGAACACGTGCTGCACCAGAGTCAACTTAAATGAGATTCCTTTTTAATATTTACTATGGGATACTAGGGAAGAGAAAGGAACATTATGCTACAATTCTTCAACATTGTTTAACTTTTTTCCTTATCCTTTTAATTTATATCCTGCAGAACAGGCTGTGATGTTTACAACCATCATTTGGGTTTACCCCTGCTTTAATTCACAAATTCTAAATGACGAGACCTTTGTTATGGAAAAGGCAAAACATTCTGTTAATACACATCATATTGCACTCTCCCAAGCAAAATGTTTACTTTGTACAGGGAAAAATTAGGATCTTCTTAAAGACATAAGCATACTTTGAATCAGCTTTTCCATAATTTACATTGTTAGGAATTCCCTGTGATCTGAGGCAAAAAAATTAGTTGAGCTATGAAAACTCAGTATTTTGGAGATTGTAAGCTGAAACAGAAAACTGGGAGGGAGATGGGAAGACAGACAGCAGTAAGACTACACCACTGAGCATCTGGTTTTTCCACACCTTTCCTTGCTGCCCTACAATTTTTCTAGTAGCTCCTCTTTGAAGGGAATAATACATAGGTAGCTGTGTCCCTGGTAGCTCTCTCTGCAAGCATGCAGTTGTGATTTGATTATGCAGTGTTGTGTTTTAATAGCCATTTAAAGGCATTACTGAAATATCCCACTGCACATTACGGTGACTCTTGTACCAGTAACTAAAGATGTAGTCCCCAGGAAGTGCCATTTGTTTCAGTGGAGCACAGCTGCTCTAGAGGAAAAAGCCTGGGGTACGCGCAGCAGCGATGGGGAAGCAAAGGGAACCAGCAGCTTCGATCTGATTTGAAATAGGATTCATCTCCTTTAAAGTATTTATTTGCAAAGACCTTGCACAACATTTTTAGTGGAGTCTCCATTTCTTCTATTCTTAATTATTTTTTTTCTTCAGGTGTTTTGATTATTTTGCTAATCTTTTTCAGCGGAAATATATCTATTCCTTTCAAAAAGTCTATCAGTTCTTTTTTTAGCATGCAGTATGGGCATACATGGAAGTTACACAGTGAAAAAGGTATGCCCCTTTTCAACTTGTTCTTGAGCTCTAATGGAGGAAAACCAGCAACCCTTTGCAATGTCTTTCTTCCTATGCAAAAAATGTAGTTTTCATTTTCTTCCATTTTAGAAAAACATTCTGAAATGACAATTGGAACCAGTAGTTTCTGAAACCATTTCAAAGAGGTTTACAACAGCCTCCGTATATAGTTATAATTATTTCTGTAGAGAGGCAAAAAAAGGACAAAAATAAAATTCTAGACAATTCCAAACTCCTCACCTCTTCCTAAAAATCAGGACTACGTTTCTGATGACTCCTTATTTAGTAGGCTGGGCTAGAAATCTACTTCTCATGCTGTCAAAGTTGTGTGTTGTGATATGGAACAGGTCATTTAATCTGTATCTGCTGTTCTCCTTCTCCCTTCCTTAGCTGTCTAATTTATACAGTGAAATATCAGGACAGACTACAACACTGCTGTGACACAGCACATAGAAAAATGAGGCATGATCTTTTAAATACAGTATTCATTATAACACTGGCACTGGAAATGTTTTACTCTTTTACAATGCAAATAAGCACATCTTAGTTATGGAGGTTACATATACAGATGTCACAAAAGCACATTTAAAGACAGCCAAATATATGAAAAAACCCAGAAGAATCTGAATGAAGATTAAATTTCATGGGGTGGAACTCTGATCATGAAGGACACTTTCTGCACAGTGCATCATGGAGGGTACAGTGTATTCATTTATATTCCTCAAATGTGTACATTTTCAGTGTGTACAGTTTCAGTAATTAGAATAGAAATTTGGATGTTAGAGTTTACATAAATAACAAAAATCATCAAGATGCCCAATTTCTTCTTGTGATTTTTTTTTCTTTTTATGTGCTTTATAATTTTTTAATTTCCTTTATGTAGTCTCAAGATATTAAAGTCCAAATCACCTAGCTGTATCAGTGGCAAAATAAGTCGTATGTCATGCTCAATTTTTAGAGTCATTAGCTGTCTGTAGACATCGCCTTATGCAGTGGCGTTAAAAAACCTAAAGAGAGAGAGACAGAATATATCTGAGGGTAAAAAGCCTTTGTGGGTGTTGATAGGAGTATATGGAAGAAACCAGCAAGAACAGTGGATAATGGAAGATTGCTAGTGCAGGTAGTGGGCTTATCTATATGACAAATTGATGAAGAATGAGGAGGAAAACTATGTTGATTTAATGCTGGCAATTTGAAGCATAGGCTGCACAGCTGTTTCAGACAGAAATACTAAGATAAATTCAGAAGCAACCCCTGCTCTGACAGATTAATAAAAGACCAGGAATTATTTGAGCTTCTTAGAGGAAGGGATCACTAAAGAGCCCTTCAAATACCCAAGATATTGCACATAAGAATAGAAGAAGGGCTCATCCAGCCCTTGCCTGTTATCAAGAACATGCTTTAAACTGAGATTCAAGCTTTTCTAGTAGAGATGAAAAAATACATATTAGAAGTGAAAAAGAATAAAGTGAACACCTGCTACTGATACAATTTTAGGAAAAAAAGTCATTGGCAGAGCCTTCAAACAGGATACCTGAAAAAAGGCTTACCTAAAATAAATTTTTAAAAAAGCTGTACTGGGTCTTCTGTTTCAACTAATTTCTTAAAATCATTGCTAGCAATAGGAACATTTATCCAGGTAAAGTGAAGATAAAGACCTTTTACACTTCAAAAGTCAGACAAACCAACTCCATGTAAACATTTTCACCAGTGCTTTAAACACACCTGTGAATGCTGAGCTTTCCATTCTCTGGTCAAATACAAAAGGCCACCTTTCCCTGGTTCTGCCAGGAGTGTGGTACGTGTCCTCACTGCTCACTGCTAGCAATGTAAGTCTACACAGTCATTATAAAACATATTTTAGCACATTTTACTAAACACCCAGCCATGCTTCTTAGCTGGATTTCTGCCAGTTTGATTTACTGGCATTTTTGTCCAGTTCCAGACAACCCAGCACTATCAGAAAGGTTACACTGCACCAGCAGCTTTCCACCACTCTGATCCAGAATCCTTTGGAAAAATTATGTGGATTAATTTACAAACCAAAGGATCAGAACTGAGAGTTAGTTCTATGTTAGGAGAGAAAGTTCCTATGGAAGAATACTTAGGAAGTGTTAAGACTGCCAGATACAATTTAAAAAAGTAAAAAAAAAAAGCAAAACCAAAAGTAAGTGATGCCACGATGATTTTTTGCTTTTTCTTTTATACCCCTTTTATACACTCTTTTATATAGCTTTTATGTATTCTTAGTGCTTTTAGCCTACACAGTTATAATTCTTTATGTTTGATAACTTCCCTTAGACCCAATATTCTGTTAAGCCAAGAGACCAAACATTCTAAAAACCCCAAATACCAAGGTCCTCTCCAGAACACATTCTGTAAACAAAGCCAGGCCCATCCAGGGGGAAGGTCCCTCGGATGAGGGGTCTCACCCGAGTCCCTCACTGGGGAATCTTTGATAGATGTGCTAATTTGCAAGGCCTGTAATTGTATACTCATCACATTGTTGGTGGCCATTTTCTTTGGTGGGGATTTCGGGGTGCATTTCGATGTGCATTTCAGTGCACCTAAGGACCCTTAAATAAATACTGAGGTAAAACCTTTTTCCCTCCTAACTGTGTTCAGCTCTCTTAATTTTAAGACCAGGATAAGGCATCATAAGTAGCTTTGGTTTCCCTTCCCTCCTCCCTCAAAACAAGGGAATACTTCAGCTCACTAATGAATTATTCATGGGAAGGTAGGGCTTTCTTTCCCAGAGGTTACAGCAATGTCAAGTGAAAACATGTCAGTCTGCCAAGAAACACCAATGGTGTGGAATATTTCTATAGAAGATGACGCAATCACCCCGCTAATGATATGAGCTCTTTTGATGAGTGTATCTGAATTACATTCCTACAAAGGATGCCAGGCATTATCAGTAATTTGATATTTAATTCTGGGAAAATTTAAAGATTAACAAGGTCCTCTGAGCAAAGTCTAAAGCCAGGTTTTATTTTTAATTTATCAGCATTGCCTAAGCTTATTATCCATCGCACAGTCCTCTTCCAGCACTCTTTACAGAGTATAAGCACTCTAAGCAACAACTTTAATACTAAAATGACCTATGTTGTAAAATTGCCCACCACATCATCTCAGTTCTGGACAGAACTTCTCAAACTTTGGTTCAACGGACAGTCCTAAACTGTAGGGAAGACCACAGGTCACAAAATGGAAGTGACTTGCTCTCTGAGATTTGGGCTAAGCCTATTTTTCTTGCAGTCCCAGTAGATATGGTAGAGAAAATATGGTATTTACAATGCATTTTGTCAAGCTGTTGGTTCTGATGGTCAATAAGAAAATTCCTTTGTCAGGAAACCTATTGGGAAAAGACCTGTTGTGGGTTTTTTCACCTTGTTCACAACATCACTGCTTAAATACAATTTAGAAATAAATTTAATTTTTCTAAACAGATTGCAGTTCACAACTTAATTTATGCCTAGTGCTACTAAGAGGTCTAAAGTACTTACTTTCAGGACAAAATTTGAAATTCATCCAGTGGACTTGATTCTTACGGGAAATCTTTGTAGACTCAAGTGTGTTCTTGATCTCTCTCTCTCATCCTCAAGAAGAAAGATAAGATCACTTCACAGAGTTAGCTGCATTCGTAAGTCAGTGGGAGGGGAATCTCACAGAAACTCCATAATCTCTGTTCTGCACCTATATTAAGTTTTGGTACGTTTTAGCCTACAACTGAAATTCATGTTTGTGCAAATCTTGATCTGCCCAGTATGTATGAAAATTAAGTTACAGGCAAGGAATTACGAAGAATTTCTAGACTGAGACATGCTCAGACTTCAAAAAAATAATATGTTTAATGCTACCTAAAAGTACAAATTGTACAGAAGTGTTCCAGCCCAAAGGTGGGGTAAACTGGCCCCTAAGAACACGTGCCCTCTGAGGGGGGGTGTATGTGCACTGCCTGCAGCACGCTGCCAGCAGTGGCAGTCCTGTGACAGCCGACACTTATAACCAAAGCTGGGATCAGTCAAGCATTCATTTGCAGGTACAGGAAGGATTTCCTTCAAAAGCTGTTCTCAAGCCCCAAGGTAGGACCAATGCACCTATAACCACTTCGATCACTTATCTTTCTCCCTAATCACCATGTGTTTGCTTTCATGTGGTCAGACACGAGACTTTGTGAGCCAGTATCTTTCTGACCAAGGAAGTGTTGATCACCATCCTCCACCACATCAAACTTCTTGTATCTCAGTTTCAATGATTGTTATTAAGCCCGTGGACTTATTCCTACTAAGCAACCTCCATTTTCCACCACAATCAGCAGCAATGTCTCTAATGAAGACAGAATTACACATTTCATTATTTTTAGGGTGATATATTTAACCTCTGAACAGTGACCACACGTTGTTCTTAGTGGTTTGTTTCTGAAACTGCTTGCTTAAGGCTGAGTAATTTCATCGTGTTTAATATCCAGTGCAAGGTCTAGCTCTGCTTGACTTTAATCCACCTTACTCCTATCCTTCTTTAACTCTTTTGCATGCATTTCTATGCCTGTCAGTCCCTTCTGGAATCTTTTCACATTCTGCTAATTTACTTTTAGTTATGTGGCTAATCATCCAGTTATGTTATTTCTACAATGCTTCTTTCTTTGTTCTGGATATTAATGCAGGAGAGTGTTAAAACTTTTGAATAAGGAAGTTCCAGACTTTCTCCACATTTAAGTTTCAGGGCTTCTTTGGTAGACTGATTTAATCATTCACATCTATAGAGTATTGAGCTTTGAAATCCTCAGTTACATACAGATTTCTTTTACTCCTGTCATTTAATTTTATCTGAATCACAAATCATACATTCTTCAATCAGCTCATCTAGAACATCTTCATTACTTAAATGAAACCTTATTGATGAAGTGAAAAAACTGTCAGCTATTACCAGCAGAAATAACCAGTACTATCAGCATTTGTTCTCCAAGCTATTCTGAAAAAGTTAAAATACTTCCATATGCAGGGCTACCCACCCATATGGTCACAACTCCTGGTAGTACTTAAAAGCTTTAACCACGCACAGAATGTTAAAACATAAAATACTTTAAAAAGATCCCTTATAGTAAGCAAATTCAACCCGACAATATCCTACAGACTCACAAAACTAATGCAATTTTTCTGTCATTCTCTGATTTTGAAGTGTTTTTGATTCAAACAACATAGCTACACTAAAGCTGCTAATTTCTTTTATCTGCCTCATAAATTAATAAGCAGTTCTACCTTTTGTGATTACCACATCAGATTCCTCACCTCTTTTTCCACTACATGCTTGTAATCCATCTAACACAGAATCATTAAGTTGGAAAAAACCTCCAAGATCATCAAGTCCAACCTTTGACCTAATGCACCATGGCCACTAAAGCCTATCTCAGTGCCACATCCCCTCACTTTTTGAACTGTGTTTCTGCTCACTGTCACCTCCATCATCATTGGAAAACACTTGAACTCACTTTTTCCGCTAACAGGAGATAGGTTGGCAGTCCAAAAATCTGTCTTACCCTGTCGTTTCTTGCCTTCAGACTCATTTTGCCCATCATGCCAACCTCAGCCCCCAGGGGCAGATTACCAAAGCTATTTCCTATTTTCAGCTTCTTCAGTATGCAGCAGCACATACCATTATTTTCCTTTTGATCAATTACGAGATAATTTGTATCCATTCCGCTCTGCATTGCAGTTACCTAAAAACTGACTGATTCATTTTTTAAATAGACATAATTTCGTTTAAAAATCATTTGCATTTCAGACCATACTTTTACTGGAGACTCATTCCTCCAGCTTCTGTACTGATCTGCATGTTACCACATTGCTTGGGATTTTTGTACTATAAAAATAATGAGCAAAAAATGCTTTATTAACTAGATCATGCTTTTCAATATATCGCATAACCAGAGGGTTGTTGAAACATTTTTTTGTCTGGGTTTAGGTTCATAACTACCATGTTTGTTTTTATTGTTTCCTTTCACCTCCTTTTCTTACTTCTATCAAGCACGTTTCTTTGTTCCAGTGCGCATGCAAAATTAAATTTTAAAAAGCATCCTAAAACCAGTAGCATATTTTCATGGGAACCTTCAGCTAATTTGTTGTCTTGTGAATAATCTGAATTGGTCCTGCTAAAGCACAGGAATTAGGAATCTTCTTGGGGTATGCTCCCAAAGCCCTCAAAAGGCACACAGATATCAAAGGAGATTTGCTCCACTCTACTCAATGACTCTTTTTAGCAGAGGGAATAGCTGAAGGCAAGAACGGCCTTCTTGTGCTGCAGCACCATACCCAAAATACTTCTGTATTGCCTTATCAGCACAGGGCTTCAAACAGAATCCATACAGCTTATAGGAAATTATATGAGATATTTTTGGCAGAGTAGGAACCAAATATAAGTCTTCCAAGTCTTCATTCCTCTTGGTGGCTTGAAGGGCTTTCTGAAACACACAGATGCAATTTCACATGAAGGCACTCCTAAAGAGCTGGAGTAATTCCCAGCTGGTTCAAAAACAGATGAGTTTACCACGGAGACCCTTCCCCCAGCGTTCAGCTATTGAGTCTGGCCTCAACAGGGTTTGCCCATCTAAGCAATAGTCTCAAAGGTGCTAGAGTGGTTAAACTGGAGTTTCTCTTGAGCAAAACCAAAGGTGCTTTCAGAGATGCGTGGAAAATGTACCCTTTCCAACAGTCATGCTCTGTTCATTGCTTTTTTCCTCATGTGTATCACATGAGAACAAGAAAAATCTAAAATTCTAGTCTGTTTCAATAGCCTCATATACAGTTTAGAAATGTGAACAATTTGGTAGTATAAATCATGAAGTCAGTTTAAAGAGAAATTTTTATGGAACACCAAAACAACTATTACAGTATATGTGGCCACAGGCTGAGAAATGCAATCTAGCAGATGGTCATTTGCTGTCTTAAGTGATATGGCATATAGAAAAAAAAAATACTATTCTGTTAATGCTTCAGAAGCTCAACAAAGCCAAAAATAGCATGCAACTTTGTGTCACAGATAAGAGAAGCACAGTTAAATACTTAAGGTAGAAGGAACTGACCTCTCTGATTTCTAAACCTTTTCAGTGTATGGAGTAGGTTAAGTGTAAATATTGTACTACATGCTTCTTAAGTTCTCCTATATTCCTTCCTATATTCTTCCTGTTTAAAGTCTACAGCACCCTTCTAGCAATTGCTTATCAGAAAGATGAATAAATAAGAGAAATTTAATGTATTCCAGCTTTCATCTAATATGAGAGGGATTTAATTCCTAGGAGCTGGGCAAGTACACCTACTCTACCCTGCAGTTTCAACTTTTGCCTAACAGCTTTTCTGTTTCTCTCAGCGGTAAACAAGTACCAATGCTGTCTAACTACAGAGCTCACTGCGACTCACCAGAACACAGTATTTCAATGCCACAGTCTATCCACAAACCTCATTTAAAACAGAAGTTCTCTTGCAAATCCACAGGGTCAACATCATCAGTGCATTGCTATCACATCATCCCTAAGTGAAAGATCAGTTGGATATAATAATGACCTAATTAATCCCATTGTTTCGCCTCTAAGACACAGACCAATCTGGTCTTCTTCATTTTCTCACAAAAGAGAAAACTGCAGGAAGCAAATGACTGCTTGTGTTTCCACTGTAAATCACATCTGCTGGAATACTTCCTTCCCATCTGATCTAGAGCTCTTGCAGCTGCAGTCTGACCATACTGTCCAAAGTCATTCTGTTCTTGGATTACATCATGGCATAAAGTCTTGAAATTTATATTGTTTCCTCTGCCATTCTTTTCTAGAATTTGGCTATGGTGGTTCTAAGTATTTGGAGACAAATACTTCTCACTTTTTAAGACACAGCCTCCAAAACTGCACACAGTGCAAACACACTAAGACATGCTAAGAGGAAATTAAAAAAGCCCCCAATCTACAAAATTACTGAAGTCTACTCCCCTGCGTACTTGTGCCACACCTCACTCACACATTTGCTATATAGCATTCCCACCAGATATATCACATGCCTTAGCTAATCCCAAGCATGTCATGCAGTGGTGAGAGAACAGACAGTAGCTGGTTTGTTGCCTTTTATATGTTCTGAGCTTGGGGAAATAAATACTCTGTCACTTTACTGTCCACCAGAAGCAACCGATAATTTTAAAACAGGAAGTCATTTGGGGGGTGTAATATACAATTAGGGCACACTAGTACAACAGTTGGCTAGTATACTACCAGTTTTACATGTATATATGCTGGCAGGAAAAATTTGAGGTTTTCTGCGAAGTTTTGCGTAAGGGGTAAGAGATCAAGCCACAGTGTAAAAAAAATTCATTCTTCTATAAATCTATCTCAGCTCTTTTTGAGATTTAGGCATCTCTTTTAACGGTGTTGAAACTATTTTGAGCTATTTAGCAACTTTATAGCAAACAGAGTTAGGAGAGGAAGAGGATGTCAAGTAGAGGAAGATTCTTCTGTTAGACCAACTGCCAAGTTTTCACACAAGGGCTTTTCCACATATTAATATTTGATAAGGAAAATATCCTAAAATACTGTAAAGACAGCGGTTTCCATTTCAGGCTTGACATCTTCTATGCTGGGCAAGCTCAGTGCTCACAAAGGACCTCAATATTACTCCTTTGTATTTTTTAATTATTCATAAGCCTGCTTCCCTGACCAATCGGATTGTCTGATAACATACATTATTCTTTGGTCACTTCTGAGTCTCACCAGTTTCCAGATTTTTAAAACAACCTCCACTATTAACTGAAATGCATCATTTGTTTGCAAGGACTTAACAGCTCTTCATACACTGAGAACAGTTTTGCCTTATAGATTACAAAAATAAATATCAGTCACAGTCTGTGCAAATGAAAAGAAAGCTATCCATGAAGTAAATTCAGAATTTATACCTGAAGACACTTCAGGTACCCTGTCAGGCTGTGTGGATTTTCCTCCAGCTCTGGCAGATTGTAATTGTTTACTTAACCTGGATATTGATTGTAGTTACACTGCTGGCTCACTTCCTTCAGCTGCAATTCTCATTTTGGCAGTTTCACATACATCACTTAAAATTCCTCTCTGCAGCCATGCTGTTCACATTCTTTCCTCTGGGTCATAATCTATGAAACATGACCATACTTTTATTTCTGCATTATGATGATGGGGTTTTTTTAAATTTTCTGATCTCTGTAGAAGAAAAAGTGGAAGCTTTTAGCAAGAATGACCTTGAATCACTGTCCTTTACAATTAGTATTATACCGAGTTTTATGGAAGAGCTCAGATAAAAGTGAGAGATTCTCTAACAGCGTAGCTACAGTATGAATTTTCCACGTGTTTTATGAATACCTATATACATGTGACTTTCTATCAATTAGTATTAAAGTGTTAATTAGGTTGCGTGCAGATCCAAATTTTATGTCAAAAGTTCAGATGTGAATTTAAGGACTAAAAGAAATCTCTTATATAAAACTTTCTTAGTAGTCATCCTGGCAGTAATAAACTAACACAGAAGGCACACAAATTTTCAATCTAAAAAAAATAAGTGTATTAAAACACCATGAATATGGAGTGTTAATTCAACCATGATGTGTCTTCTGTATTGGTTTAGGTACACTCACCTACTACAAACCTACTTAGACTCAGCTACTAAAAAGTTTCTAGGGTCACTAAAAAAGCATGTGTGAACATTAAAGGTCGCAAAATCCTTATAAAGCAATTCTGTAAAGCCTAATTAATCTTGCAATAGTGGCAAAACCTGTGCCTAAAAGTTCAAAAACTGATCGCCACTTTGCACAGTGTTTTCAGAGCCATTACACTGCACCAGCTGAAATACAGAATTGTTCAATTTAAATGGATTATAAACAGACACCTGTAAAGAAATAAGATTCATATCAACCACTGACATTTTTTTCCATTTATTCAACAAACAAGACCACACCTGGTCATTGACAAACAGGGTATCTGAGGTCCAGTATTAATCTGTTTCCCTTTACCTAGAGTTACAAACTAGGCATCAGAAAAATTAAAAATAGAGAGAACTCCAATTCATATATCAAATTAATTCGATAAGCCTTTATATGTATGTTTATATGAATGTTTTTTGCATACTTTCTGACTAGGAGATAGTCTAGTATTTCACTCCATACAGTACAGATTGCTAAAAATACAGTTCACCAAAAAACAAGAACAGAAGCATTTATTTGAAAACATGAAACCATTTCTCCAGCAGAAAAGACAATGCTAGATTAGAACAGATAGACTTGATTTATCAACAATGCAAAGTATTATTCTCCACAAAAAAAAAAAAAAAAAAAATCAATGCTTTCATATCTAATGAAGCTTGGGAACTGTTTTTAGATATTGTAAAATATATGAAACCCAATAGTGCTTCACCTGGAATATTTTCATGTCTAAAATTTGGCAGTCACATAACTTAAAAGGATAGCACATCTCCAGATATCGATCAGGGCTTTGTACAGCTGCAATGCCATAAAAATGATCTGCAGCTATAAAAGAGATAACATGATTATGAGTACATTACATTGTAATTTCCTTTGGGCAGTCAGAAAGGGAAAAACAGTCTGATAGTCTCTGAGAAAAATAAGCTTGCACGATATCCACCATCTGACAGATAAATCATTTTACAATATTCCAATTAAAGGATCTTCCAAACTTACATTAACAACAACAACAACAAAAATAACACAAGAACTTAACAATTACCTTTTAACCACAAAATAAGAGGCAGCTGAAAAGCTAATCAGCTCATAATGTAGAGAGTTTTAATGTTCCAACTTCCTTGCGAGTTCAGGCATGGAGCATAAATAGTTAACCTTACTCTGAGCCATTAAATAGAGCTTACTAAAAAGCTTGCTCTAATAAATGGTATGATATGAAGGTCAGCCCTTAATTCACCATCAAAATATCTTCTGGGTGTACACATAATGACTTCTGCTTATGCACTACACAACCCTGACAAGAATGCTACTTGACAATCCATTTCAGACCTAGAAAAACGTTCTCATTTGCGTCAAGGTGCTGAATGTCAGCAGATTCACTAATACGCTTATTTGCACTGCAGTGGTGGAACAGAGAAACACCGTGAGCCCTCCACACCCTGCTGCTGCCTGGCTAGGGAGATGGTGAAATAAAACAAGATTTAATCCTGTCCATATCACTGTGCAGTTGGTGAAACTTGACAAGTCAACATTAAGTATTCAAAGTGGTATTGTGGCCTAAAGGGATCACATGCAGCCTGCACATAACAGCAAAGGAATAGCTTGGTTCTGCTTCGGTGTTTGTAAATTTAATTTGTTCAAGGAAAAGCAACTCTGGAAGGGATTACTAGCTAGGATCAACACTCTTACCAAAGAAAAAGAGAAAATGCAAGTAGGAATAATATTGACGTTTTTGTAATACAAAATAGCTTTTTGGGCTTAAGTGAATAAATAAAATTTGGAGGTGATTGCAGCTCAACCCTGGCGTATGAGAATATTCCACTTAGTGTTCCTGAGTAGGAGGGCCTGGAAAGCTAGAGTATTTCATGAAAATTGCATACGCATTTAGAAAACACTATATTTTACAAAATGTTAAAATTTATTTAGCAAAGTATTGTCGAGTACTGTTTCAGTGCAATACCTATTTCTTTAAATAAGTGGGGCAACAATATTCATGGCATAACAACATCTAATATATTGACTCTTAATTATTGCCAAGATCTCATTCCACAGGTTCAGGGAAGGATATCTGCAGTAAAATGTGTAAATCCCTGGTGCCCAGGAAACATGGAGCCTGTGAATATACATACATGGAAATGAAGAAAAACTAAGCTCTATAGCAATGAAGATACTTCTGAAATAAAAGTACGAGAGAAACCTGTAAACCCCCTTTGCTAAGTGTAGCTCTGTATTTACACTATCTGCAATATCTTTGAATAGAACAATTATTCAATTATTTAAAGTCATCTCTGGTCCTACAGCAGAAAATGAGCACAAAATTCCTGAGTCTGCAAAATGCTTTTTGCTAAATTCTGCAGGGGAGAGGTGCTGGCGAGCCCCTTGGGACTCAGCATGGGCGGGAAGGTGCCCTGAAGATGTATTTATTTACTGGGCGCTTTCAACAGAAATTAGGGACAACTGGGGTAGAGGGGTGAGGAGGGCAGCTGAAAGTGATCGCAGAACAGTCTCCTACTTTGTTTTAGCAGGGGTCCTTTTGATGATTAAACCTCCAAATAACTGTTAAATGCAATGCATATTTTTCTGAGTGAAGGACAATGAATACCTTTTCCTTACAGACTGATACTTCAAATATAAAGCACAGAAAGATAAGCACTGCCAGCAAGGAATCTAAAAATATGTCTTCTTAAGCTTGATTAATGAGCTAATAAAAAGCTATAATAAGAAAAAAATCCAATTAAAGCATCTTGTGATATTTCTCTCAAACAGAAATAAAGAATCCAAGAGCACAGTAAAACTTGAAAAAATTAGTATGATTCAGACAACAGCCTTAGTATTCAAGCCTACAGTACATCAATTTTATACTTTCTTTGACTGGCTGTCCTTTATTTATCATCTCTGATGCATATGGTCTAAAACTGTGATCCTTGATGAGTTTTATTTTGTTATTGCCTCACAAGCATATCACCTGAATTTAAATACAGACATATTAAAAACCTAGGCATTATATGGGTTGTAGGTACTTACTCTATTCAGAAAACCTGCAGGCCTCTAGCACAACATGTGGTACTCGGAAATAAGGGCAAAGCCAGTGGAAACTATATGCTATCAGCTATGTATAAAGTCAGAAAACAAACTAGCTACACTTCTCACTGATGTACAAAAGACAGAGTAGAAAATGTATATTGTAATAGTCACTTTTCATCAGTCTATCGTACCTGAAGGTAATCAGAAGATACAGGAGCAGCGAGGACACTGGAAAGGAACCGTAAAAGACACAGAAATGGGAAGAGCTGTAGATTTGACGCCAGATGAGAAGCACCTGCACCACAAGGAGCCTCAGCGTGGCCCTTGCAGCACCTGGGGGTGAGCACCTCTCAGCCGAGGGCCCGCGGCACTCTGCGGGGAAGGGAGCGCACCAAAGGAACGCCGGGCTCCTCAGGGGCGCAAAGCCGAGGCGCAGCAAAGAGCACTAGGGCAGGGACAGTCTACACAAGGTCGAAAAGAAAAGAAGCCCGGGGATCTCGTACAAGGGTCAGTTGTTATTTTAATACTACAGAAACTGGTTATTTTCACTTACTGAAACGTTCTGAGCTATCAGCGAGTGTCCGAGGCTCCAGGACAGGCGCATCCCATCTCCCTCTGCCGGCGGCTCCGCGCCAGAGACCCCCGCAGCAAACGCTTCTGGCACCTAAAGCCCACTGCCCTCGGCTCCCAATGAATTTTAGAATATTTTTTAAACAAGAATTAAAATGTCTTAGTAAACATTATCTAATTAGGCAGACATGGTCTTTGTCTCTTTGCACAGTTCAGTGAACACTTAGTGTTTATTTTAATCCCTTTATTTCAAGTTGTGGTTCAAGACTTTGCTGAAAAGCATGAAATATCAAATGTATTTCCTCATCAGCTGCCAGCAGTGTTTCACGAAGGAATACTTTTCAAAACACTTTCGTTTGATTACGGGGTTTGCCTTTTCTAATTTGACAGCAAGGGAACCAAGATACACAAAGACAATGTTGTATCTGCCTGTTTAAGAACCCGCCCAAGACTCCTGAAATTTACATTAACACCAAAGTTGACTTCAGCTATTTCAGGCGGCGCCTGGAAAGACGTGCCCTGCTCCGTACTGAGCAAACGTGGCCCTCGGTGAAGAGCCCAGCACAAGTCGGTGTCAGGGAAGCGCTGAGGCCCACGACGGGTCAGAGCTGCTTCCCCTGCCTGCACCTCCCTGCTCGGCCCTGGCTCCTGCAATGAATAGCGCCGGCCACTACTTCCAGTTCAGTACTGGCAACTTCGAAATCTCACAATGTTTTTACTTTAAAAAAAGGACAGCTTTGCTGGTTTAAAATGTTTGGTGTCTCTCTCCCCGCTGCTTTTCCGATGTAATGTGGTGTCAATTTGTTCTCACAAGCACATTTCTGACGCCAGAGTAGTCCCTGGCCTCAGCATCAGGACACACACCTGACCCCACGGCGAAAGGGTGCAGCTACGAACGACAGAGCGGCTGCCCAAGGCGTGCGAGAGGCAAGAGACAAAGCAGCAACGCGTGGGTTTTGGCTGCTGCCCCGGTGGCGGAACCTGGGTGCCTACCAGAAGGGAAAAAAAGACCAACCCGGAGAACGCAGGAAAGAAAGCCTGGGTACGTCCCTCCCGGGCCCGGGAGCTGCCGAGAGCAGAGCGGGCGGCTGCCCGCGGCCGCACGGGGCTCTCCAGCCCAATGCACTGCACACACTTCTGCCAGCAGCCCCGGGGGCGGCCCGGGCGGGGCCCCCCGCGCCGCCACGAACACGCCTGTGGGCGTTGAGCCGCCCCGTCCCGCCTCCGTAGAGGCCGCAGCCGCAGTCCCCCCGTCCGCTGTCCGGGCCTGCTGGCAGGCTCGGCACCTCCCGGCCCCGCTCGCTCCCTGCCCGGCCCAGCAGCGCGGCCCTCCCGCTGCTGCTTCCACTCCTGCGCGCTGGGCGCGCCCCCCGGGCCGGCCGCGGCCAAGGGCGGGCGGGGGAGCGGNGGCCCGGGGACGACTCGCACCTCGCTGCGGGTGCCCTCGGCACGGCCCGGGGGCCGCTGCTCGCCGCCGCCGACGTGCTGGCGCTGGACGATGAGGAGGACGACCTGGAGGTGTTCAGCAAGGTACGGCAGCGCCCTCCGCGGGTTCCGCAGCGCCGGGGGCGGCCGGGCGGGCGCGCCAGTACTTTGTCCTGGCGGGCGCCGGGCGAGCCGGGGTGGCGCGGCGGGACGGGACGGGACAGGACGGGACGGGACGGGACGGCTCCGCCCCGGGCGGCGATCGCGGCCTCTGCCCGCCCGCCCCTCGCACGCACGGTGCTCCCCGGTGCCACCGGGGCTCTGTGACGGGCCGGGCTGCCCGAGAGGGAAGCGCTCGGCGGTCCCCGCAGTCCCCGGTGGCTTCTCGGGCACGAAACGCGGGGTTGCTGCTTCCGACCAGCAGTGCGAGTCATGCCTGCGCTTACCTTAAATGTGCCGTCTAATCTGGACTCGCTGTACCCTTATCATCACTGATGTTGGTCAGGTGCCATATATGTATCTGTAAATTGAATAAACAGTCCTGTTTAGTAATTGCAGTTGTGTTTGAATGTAAATAAATGTTTCCAAGTTTCAGTTTGAGTTTTCTTTTAAAAGATGAAGTCTCACAGCTTCACATAGGAGATATGAGAAGATAACATCTGAATTTTGATGAAGGGAATAAAATGAAACGTAACGGACAATGTATCAGGGTCCACATTCAGAGAGCACACAGCCAGGTACATGGGTGCCAGTCTGGCCGATAGTCCTGGTTTTAATTAAACCAGTGAAGGGGGGTATGGCTTCCACGTATACTGTTTCTCATTTAGTACTGATTTAGTACAGTTTAAGACAAGACTTACCTCTTGCCTTCTCAGCAGTTAAAGAAGAGAGCATGTCATGGATCTATTTGCCTTATCAAGGCAGCATCTAAAATATGACATAAGGACATACAGAGAGCTAGGGTGGAAAAAATATATATGGGGCTCGGGTGTCATTCACCATCTGAGACTTGTGAACTGCTGTTACAGGATGTGTGCCATGGGAGAGAAATAGCAGATACATTTCCAATTTGAAAATGCAACAATGTATTTATATTCAGTAGTACAGATTGTCATAGGGAGTAAATGTGTGGTTTTTATATTTCTGTAGATATATTTTATATTTCTGAGATACGTTTTTGTGGTATGCATGAATACAACTATTGGAATAAGGACTTCCTTCTTAGGAGCTATGTATTTAAACTCTGACTGTCATAGAAACACATGGAAACGCATGGCTTTTAAGACCAGAAGGGACTATTAGGTGATTTAATAGTCTGTAACATACGTGAGATCAGGCTAAATTTCACCAAGTTACCTGTATTTTTCTGAAGCACAACTAGGGTCGAGCTGAATTATGTTTTCTTGGAGAGCACCAGTCCTGATTTGACATAAAAAGATGAATGATTCACTGAACTTGCATGCAAAAGCAGTGCTAAAGTATAATTTTACTTCTTTATGCTCACTTTACATCCTTTTCCTTTTATGAGCGAAGTTCAGGCAGTTCTGCATGAAGCTATCTGCTTATCAACACAGTGTATTGGTGGTTATGCTGCTTGCTTGTCAAGAGCAATTCTCCGTGGGAATAAAAAATAAAAACAAATGCAGTTGATACAAGTTACTGCTGCTTTATGGCAAATATCGAGATCTTTATATTCCTATCTGGATTCATGCCAAATATTTTTTACTTATATGAAGTCTTAACTGCTATTAATGCCTGCTACATGATAAGTTATTCCTGCAAGCAAGAAAAATTGTCAGATTATGTGAAAATACAGCTTTCCTTCCAAAGCTTGGTCATCTGCATGTAGTGGTTATATATATCAACCAGAAATTCATGGTTTGTTTTCAAATGCAATTTGAGATCTGATCTTTTGAGCTGATGAAAATCTGTGAGGTTGTTTGGGCTTTACACCCTATTTATTCATGTTCCATACTTCCAAGGGAATCTGACAGGCTAAATGTGGCTTACAAGCGAGTTTTGTAAAACCAATTTTTCCACAACGTACTGTTCCAGGACTACCTTGTTTTAAATTGCATCTCAATGGGGTTCCTCATGCGGTGTGTGAAAGGTAGTGGTGTAGCCTTTGCAGGCCAAGCGGGACGGCAGCAGCCGTGCAGAGCTCGGTGCCTGCCACTCTCGTCAACTTCATCTTTCTGAGTCTAGGCAGTGGAATGTGCCAGCTAACAAAATGGTGAAAAATGAGATTCTTAAAAATTGTCAACCTCAATACCTTAAGTTATTACTCAGAATGTAAACACTGGGCTTTTATTTTATGAAAATCCATAGACGTTTAACCTGATAGTGTTATAAACCATTGACCTGGTATCCTCTGACATATCTCAAATATTACAGAGCAGCATCTTCAGCAGCTCTGATAAAGCATTTCATGATGTGATGTGCATTTCACTTTATCCTAGTTTCCACTACCACTGAAAAAGTTATGAATTCTTTTCAGCAGAGACAAATTCTGGGAGTTGAGTTATGAGTCACATAGATGCAATGTTTTCAACCTGCTTTCTTCCCTTAGCTTCAAAGTATAGAGTATTGCCTGTATCACAAATACCCATTCAGTTATCCTTTGCATTCCATGATAACTGGTATGTAGCATTGAGAAAGCTGTCAGCACTTTGGTTAATACTTAAAATCTTTAGCACGTCTGCTTTCAAACTCTGTTTCACAGTGTTTGCATTTCATAATTACAGAAAACTTAATGATATTTCTTAAAAATATATATATGCTACTTCAGAATTGCATAGAGACTAATTTTTCTTCAAGACTTTTCTTCAAGTTCATCAAGGATTTGAGACACAATTGTTTCTTGGCCAAAAAATTCACTTATAAATCAATCTTCCTGAATCTCTTTGCTTCTTTGAAGAATGCTCCAACAACCAAGCTATTCACTTATAAGACAAACTCTGCGCCATGTCCTTTATCTCAAGACCTGTTTTTGGATCCTGGCTTCAGATTATTGCAAGCTCTGGATCCTTGCTGGGAGGTAGTGGATGGATGGATGGATGGATGGATGGATGGATGGATGGATGGATGGATGGATGGATGGGGCACAGAGGCAACCTTGGGTCAAGGATCTGTGCTCTGGGAGAGAGCATTGTTTAGACAAACCCCCAGGCTTAGTGTCTTGTCCAAAGAGCTGCAGTCTCAGCTGTGTGCGTAGCCTATTTTGAGGCTGCTCCTGCTGTATGAGTGTTTTCCTTCCCTTATATATTTTGAAGTCTTACTGACCAATTGCAGTCAAACGTGAGACTGAGATGGGATAACTGCAAGTATTAGAGGAAGGAGACCCAGAAAACAGCCCTCATACTGCCAGGAGCTCATTGATTTTCTGTCTCTTTGGTCTCTTGGCCAGTAAACCAAAATACGTGAACTTGTTTGTGGATGGGCACACACAGCTCTGCCAACTGCTCAGTCAGGAGAGAAGGGGCTTGGAAAGAGAAGGGGTACTGCAGGTAGGTGGGGATGGGAGAGGTGTGGGAAAGGACGTTTTCTGGGACAGGGCCTTGATGCTCTTTGCGTGGATGAAGAGGAAGAAGGTTACACAACCCAAGAGCTAGAAGAATTATCTATTTTTCCTGTGCTACAAAACTCCTGCCCTTATCTGTATGCACACAAAAACATAATTCCAATCACAAAATTACAGCTATATAGAAAATTATCATGGGATTTTTTTACTTTGTTTCTGTGAGGACATCAGACTTGGGTCACGAACTTCAAGGATTACTGGAAGTAAACCTGAAGTATCATGAGGATAAAGAGACAGATGCTTGTTTAGAACTCACATGCATTCATTCGTGTGCACGTGACTACTAGAGCTATATTAAGCAAAACCAAAGACTTGCTTATTCTGTGGATTTTTATTGCCCATATTTTGTTTCTCAACCACATATTCATAAGCCCTTCCACATAAAAATATACTTTCAGACACCTGCGTGAATAGAGCAATTTTTAGTAGCAACCTAGAAGAGGGAATGAACATTAAGACATTAATGCCCCATAGAAAATGAGAAAATATGAAACACATTTACCTTGATCCAATTTAGGCCTTGCAGAGTCATTACTCCTCAAATTATATGGCCATTCAAGTCCCTTACATGCTCACATGCATTTTTCTTTCCCTGGAAATTTCCCATTGTCTCAGCACTTTGAATTGCATGGGCTGCTCTGAGCTAGCAGTCCTCATTCTTCATGTAGACCACGGGCAGCCACTGCTAGCGCGCTCTGAGAACAGCTCTATTTATTCTGCACTACTCAGGATAGTGCTGGCTGTATAGAAATCGTGTAGAAACACACCGAGTAAAAGTGAAATGACTGACAGGTGTACAAGGAAGCCACTATGTAGTATTTAAAGTGTTGTCTTTAGTCTTCTGTGTTGCTTTTTGTCTCCCTGTTCAAAGAACTTAACATAAGTGATGGGAGGAGAACTGGTACATAAGTGCTTTCTGGGCATAATTCCTGGTATAAATGTCTCTTCCACATTTGTGGGAGTACATTGATAAATCCAAAGAAAAAGAGCAAGATAAGGTGTTCCAGAGAAAGTTCTGATCTAGTTGAATTCCAACTCTCACCCACCTCAGCAGCACTGCAGTGGGGTGCTCTTCATTCCTATGAGGTAAGCCTTGGAATGATGCCATGACTCCAGTTAGTGTGGACTCGCACCTTTCCAGCCCTGGCATTTGAGCAGTTTTCTCTTTAACTACATCCCTTTTCTCCTTCCTCCATAGTTAACAAGGCACTGGAGAGGGCAACTCTTTGCCACTCATAGTCAGTGTAGTCTAACTACCCTTTTAGAAAACTTCTAGAAAATGGATTAATTTTAAAGTTTGTTATGAAAATAATTCTTTTCATTGGATAAATTTAAAAAGCCATATACCATATTTGATACTTAAAATACAGTGATTTATTTCAATTTCTCTGCTGTTTCTAATGATTTAGTAATTTGTTATGCTCTTTTATGAAGTTAGTGAATGCAATTAATTTTCATAGTAACTATATCCTTCAAAATTTTAGGTTAGTAGATCTCACCCAGACTTGCACCTAAGGAAGAAAATGAGATTTCATGCCTGTTTCCAATTTCCACCTCATTTCTCAGCAGTTGAGTGAGCACCATTGAATGCACTTGCAGAAGCAGCTGCTATGGGGACATATTCTTAGAGTTGTGTGGAAGTGGTCAGTGGTATCAAAAAGTGGCTTTTCACTTCAGCAAAACAGTGGTTTGAATTTTTTTTTTAAATTAAGCAGCAAATTTGTACTACCTCCTTACTTACTGTTTTCCTTAAAAAAAAGAGATTAATTTATGTACCTGTAATTGTTTTGCATTTCGACTTTTATTTTAAAATAAATGCAAACTGAAATATCCAATTCCACTAAAAATTCCAGTTTGGAGTTTGCCTTGTTTTTTTAAATCATCATTTTTTAATCCATGCTATTCAGGTAATTAGAGATAATTCAAACATCATAAGCCCTCAGTAACTGGCTTCTAACAATTTTATTAAAACTGGTAAGTATCCCACACAATTAATGGGTGCTTGTTTCATAACTAATTTTACTGTCCATAGACAAGTTCTCTTTCTAGCTATGCATAACATCCTTCTCAAATGGTAGTATTTTGTCCTTTCATCTGTTTTAGAATAAATCTCATTTCTTACATCCTCACCAAAGCACATACTGAAAAGGATAATAGATTTGCTGTGTAATACATAATTCTTTCATCTGCTGCAAATTTTATCTGTTCTATCAGATTATTTAAAACTTGCCATTTTAGCATCTGAGATGTGTTTGTATACAAAGATGTATTGATGTGGATGTTCTCATGTCTTATCTGTAGGATACGTCTCTGGCTGAGGTAAACTCATTCAGTCCTTCAGTGCCAATATCCCCCTCATCAATGATAAACCAGTATAAATTTGAGGATGGACCAGAATTAAGAGATCTCTTCATTACAGTTGATGATCCTGAAAGCCACATTACAGCCATTGAAACATTTATTACATACAGAGTAGTCACAAAGGTAAGTATCTATTCATGGCTTTAATGGCTTACTTTGATAACAATTGGCATTTTCACTCTTCTAGCACATTCTCTGGGATATTACTAAATTTAAACTTTACTCTTAATTTTTCCATGAGTTATAGACAACTAAAACTGCATGAAAGTGTGGTAGATAATGGAAAAAAATTCAGTGTGATTCTGCACACACATGTGCTTAGATTCTTTATGTTGAGAAAATAGTTAATAATTCTTCAATGGCAAATTAGTGCTATGAGAGAATAACATTTTCTGTTGTGATCTTCATCAGGAACAGGAAACAGCCAAAGGACTGATACACTACTATATTAGCACAAGTATTGATGACTTTTGGATCACTTACAGTCTTATGTCTTGCATAAATGTTACCTGCTACAGTCTTTCAATTCCATTCTTTTCTAATTGCAGCATCCATTAACATATGGATGTTTGCTTCCCATTTAGAGTTGCATGTGATTTCTGAGGAAACTGCCACAATTCTCTAATGAAAAAGTAGTATTAGGAAACAGTTAAGTGTATTTTTAGTTGTCCTGAGTGCAAGTTATTTACAGGAAATAAGGAAGAAAGTCAGCCTTGTGAGACCAGCCAGGTCTTCTGAGATAACCAGCAAATATTCTGCAGGCTGCATTTTGAGAATTGTACTGTTAATTTATTTTACTTTGAGTTCTTTTTAAAAGATTCATTTAAAAGCAAATTTTCAAATGGGAATTATTCATCTTTAAATAAGAGGAGATATCAATTCCTCATAAAATATTTAAGGAGTAGGAAGAGAGCTATCTTTGTTAGGCTGCTAGCAATAATTTTCACTTTATGCCTGTTTCTGTAAACGAGAGAACATTTTTTCTTCAGGCAAGTATGAAGGGGCTGTAAGGTGGATTGCTTTTGCTTTTTTATCTGTTCTTTCTTATCATATTTAATTTGGAGTGCTGGTTGTTGATGATAAAGTAATAGCATTCCTCCCACATACCTTGAAAAATTTTTGTTCAACCCTCAAAAATGTTTAGATTACAAAAGCACGTTTTGAGGTTTTTGGAATTTACTTGCATCACGTTATAAATCTCTGTGCAACAATGAGTGCTAAATAGCACACGTTAATGAAAACATGGGCTCTTTGTGGCTTGCCTCCAGAAGACAAAGCAGTGGTAAAATAAACCTCATGGCCTGACAATTTTGTAATCTGTAATAAGCATTTTTTGTAGGCATTAAAGGTTTGTTGGCAAGTTCTGACAGGGGGCTGCAAAACTGGAATCAATGATGGGCTGCAGAATCCATTAAGCAGTGCAGGAAGTGTTATTGCTGTGATATGCTGAAGTTTTCATGTTTTGAATGTGAGGATTATTGAGTTATGTCACAGGTCCCAAGGACGTATGTCAGCTCTTTGGGCTTTGTTCAGAGTGCTGAAAAATGGACTTTCCTCACTTGTAGATTACTAATCACTTTAAAAGAAGTGCTCTAAAAGTAATGAACATAACTGTGATTGCTGAAAGGAAAATGCCACACTAAAGTAATTATTGCAATAATTTGGAAAGATTGTGGTAAGATAATCATTATAAGTCATGGCACAAAGTGCAGCTTAGTGCTCTTTTTTTTTCCCCAATAGAACTTTGATTTCTTGCTAAAATAGGATGTGTTAACTCTTCAAGGAGTTGATCATTGTTCTTTAAAATAACAGCAAACCAATAACGGGACAAAATAGAATGTATGTATTCTTTTAAAGTATTCAGTTTTCTCCAAAATCGAAAACTTTTTTTTGTGATATTCTAACCTAAGCCTGTTTTTTCTGCTTTTGGTTTTCAGACAACCCGTGGTGAATTTGACTCCAGTGAATATGAAGTTCGAAGACGGTATCAGGATTTCCTTTGGTTGAAGAGCAAGCTTGAAGAAGCACATCCAACACTGATTATTCCTGTTTGTTTGCTAAAACTTAAGTTATTTTTATTTGTTTGTAAGATGGCTCCAGTTTTATACAGAGATGTTTGAGGTCTTTCTTCAGCTTCTGAAGCTTCACAAACATTAAGCCAACCTATTTGCCTTAGCTTTATATGTATGTGACAAAAATCACGTAAAGGTATTTCTTAGGTTTTTAATTGTGGCCTTTGCAGTAATTTATGTCCTTTCTTAGTTGTACTCTTGTTCTTCTGCACTGTGTATTACAAGAACCATGGTATACCTTAGCTGAATATGATAACTTTATATAGCTTTTGGGTTATTGCATGGTGGATGTTACAAGGTATACCTATGTTTTTTAGTAAGCAGAAGTGTTATAATACCCTGAATATTATGCAATATATTTCTTCTTCTTTTCTTTAGCCGTTGCCTGAAAAATTCATAATGAAGGGAATGGTGGAACGATTTAGTGATGAATTCATTGAGACTCGAAGAAAAGCTTTACATAAATTTTTGAACCGTATTGCTGATCATCCAACTTTAACTTTTAACGAGGACTTCAAAATTTTTCTTACTGCACAAGCCTGGGTAAAATGACTTTGTTTTTCTTTACAGTTATGTGAAACCCCATGTTGTGTTAGTTGGGTATATCAGGAGCCTCCTTGGTTCTGTATTCAGTAGTGTCATCCCATGGCTTGTTACAGAAGCGTCAGAAGCCGGCAGGGATTTATGGAATATTCATAACCTGAGATAACCTTTTGTTCTGTGGTTTTGGAAATCACGCACATGACCATAAATATTGCCGTAACTTCCAAAGTTGTTTTTGTTACTGCATTTTGGATTTTTGTGGCAAATTTATAGTATTTCAACTCTGCATGATTTTTGGTACACATACAAGCTTCCAAGATTATGAGGAAAACAGTGGTTTTAATTAATTATTGCTTTGGCATGGCACTGTCTTTTCCATCTTTTTTTTTTAAGTTTTACTGATCTCATAAAAGAAAAATACAGCCTTTTCCTGTTGCATTGTTGCAAGATGTGTCCAGTTGCAAACTGGAGTTTTGTACTCAGGAAAGAGTGCTTCTGAATTTTGGCAGAGGTTATTCTAGCAACATATAAAAAGAGTTAAAGAAAATAGATGGATTCTTCCCCTAGTAGGAACATTGTCTGCTTTTCTCAAAGACTTTTTTCTGCAATCATTACCTCTGCTTTTCTGTTCAAAAAGCTCAATTGCAAACTACTTAACTCACCCTGAGGAGTGAAGGGGTAAAAGTTTTTTGCCATCTCCAGCCATTCTTGTGACACTGTCATAGAGGGCATGCTTGTGCCTGCTCAGAAAGGCCTAGCTAATAAATGCACAAGACAGGTATGGTTCTGACACTGGTCTAATAATTACAAGATTTATACACTAAAAAGACACAGGTTTATGTATGTAGTTTTGTTTTTAAAAAAAGAAGAAAATGGCACTTTATTTATTCTTTTCAGAGGAATAACAAAAGTACCTGGAAGTAAACAGAGCTTTTTCTGTCTTCAGGAACTCTCCTCACACAAGAAGCAGGGTCCCAGTTTGCTGAGCAGGATGGGACAGACCGTCAGAGCTGTAGCATCCTCAGTAAGAGGAGCAGTTAAAAATCGTCCTGAAATGTTTACAGAAATGAACAATTACATGGAAAAATTTAGTCAGAAAATAAACTTACTAGATAAAATAGCTCATAGGATTTACAAGGAAGAAAGGGGTAAGTAGAAAGCACGTATCAGTTTTATTGATTTAAGAAATTAAAAAGTAAATTAGTTTTCATTGTGGCAGGCAAAATACTCTTTCCAGCAAGCAAGGAAAACGGAAGATTTTTATGTTTATACTGTGTTTTTCTTTCTGGTCATGTTTTTGACAGACCTTCAAGTTAGTTTGAATAATTTTTTAATATGAAGAGTTTTAATATGTCATTCAGCAACTTATAAGGAACTTAGAAGAAAATGTAGTGAGTATGGCTGTATTTTAACTTCTGGTTTTTGGAAAGCTGCATCACCTTTGGTTTTTAACTTTCAAGGGAATGTACAGTTTTCTGTGCAATCTCATAATGACATGAAGCTATCTTGATTCCAGATCTCTAAACTTATCTTTGTTCAGTTTTGTTCCACACCTTTTTTCTGTTAACCAAGTAGATTTTAATTTTTTTTATAGCTTTACTGTTGGCCATAATTTTTTTCATGGTAATCTGTGCCTGTTAGAGTTTTCTCAAGAAGAATGGCTTAATCTTAATTTTTTCCATAAGTAAGTGTAGTTCACACACCTAGTTGGAATGTTAAGTTAGTGACTTTTCTGAGATGATCCTGATCTCAGACCATGCCTGTTCAGTAGAATTTCCACTGGGCAGCACTTGAAGTATTTTCTTGCCTATATAATGTCATTTGGAGAGCTGCCCTGTGTTAATAACAGTCCTTGAGCTTTTTTGTGCAGTACCAGATCTCAGTGTGTCTTCACTGAATTGAAAGGGTGTTATAAAAGAAAAATACATGTTGGTGAAAAGAGTTCCTTTTGATATTGTTCCTTCCAGGGAAAGTAGCTGTAGGTCTGTAGGTTCAAGGTGTCAGTGCCAAAATATTTCTTGGAAAAGCTTAAGAATTTTGACATGCTCCCAAATGCTGTAGGTTCTTCTTTCTAGATTTTTCAGATAACACTTGTCAGAACACTTGTGTGCAGGGCCTCACTGTTGTGAATAGGAATTGTGGATAGCTCTGATACAGAGAACATTCCTGCTTGCAGTACCTTAATGTGGGATTCTTGATTACATCGTCCATAGAGGGTTTTTTTTTGTCCAAATAATCTGAAAGTAAATATTACACTCTTCATGCCACATGACTGCTTTCACCTTTCCTAGGACATTTCTTCATTATAAATTTAGTAGTGACGAAATTGCATTTTCAATACATGACCAGTGTGTTCACAGTGTCCTCCTGTGAACTGCAGCTTGCCCATGTTTAGCCCTACTAAATGGCTCAGTGATTTGTGGGCCTTCTCTCTGGTTATGGATTATCACCTGGGCTAGAGACATAAGTAATTAATGGGATATCCCTGTATTTAAATTAATAAAAACTACTGAAGGAGAGAACACTTGCAGAGCAGGAATGAACTTCAGTGCTTCTTCTGAAGCTTTTGGGACATAACAAAGCTTGTAGTTTTAGTAACTGTGTTTGGAACACTGCTGTTACCAAGAAGCAGAGGAATTCAGGGTGGTAGAAGTCAGCAAGTCAGACCAACTGCTATGGCTCCCGTTGCTCTGTATGCAGACAGTGTGAAGTAATGCAGGTCACTGGGTGTCTGAATGCACCTCTTCAGCTCTACCAGAGTATGTGTGTCATTGTGAAATGACTGCGGCATTTTTGCTGATAGATTTCTCAAAGCTGCTTAATTACAATACATTAATAGATTACATTATTCATAAACAATGAACTGGAGTTTACTTATCTTGGTCATTTGAGCAAATTTAAACATTAGCCTCAGTCTCTTGCTTGATTCACAGTAAATATGAAGTTGCAATTAGTAACACTTAGACATTTGTTAATGAACAAAAGAGTAATATGTGTATATGTTCCTCTTAAGACTATTTTAATGAAATGAAGGAATACGGCCCCATCCACACGCTGTGGTCAGCATCGGAAGAAGACATAGCAGACTCCCTAAAGGGCATTGCCAGCTGCATCGACCGCTGCTGCAAGGCCACGGAGAAGCGAATGGCGGGGCTCTCGGAACACCTGCTGCCCATTTTACACGAATACGTTCTCTACAGCGAAATTCTCATGGTAAGGTTTCCTGAAGGACTCTTTATGGCTCAATATAAAATTTGGCTTAGTCCAGTGACAATGTCCCAGGGAGAATTTGTAGCTGATGAAAATGACTTTACAGTCCCTATATTTACTCATTACAAAACATGCACAGCATAGAATACCTGTCCATTGTCAGGGAATCCAATTGGTCCTGTTTCCCTTGCTAATCAGGCAAGAGGTGCCCCTTCCAAATAAGAAGAGCTTGATAGTTTTGCCTGGCAGGCAGCCCTGGGTTGCTGTGCTGGGGTGTCTAGTTTTGCCATCTTCAGTGAGCTCTGCATTGTAGCAGAGAGGGTTTGGGGACAGCAGCTGAGAAATACCTTCCCTGACACTGCCAAAATATGAACTCATTGAGTAACAGATTGTGTGTGGGAAAAGGAGTGAACAGGTTTTTCCCTTTCTAGGAGCTCTTCCTAAAGTATGTTTTCTTTTTCCAGAACAGCTGGGAACTTCCAGTTCCTGTACCTTTATGTAAGCATGTGTTAGTCTTTGCCATAAGCTACTGCTCTCAGTTCCCTTTATGTATGTATTTTTCTTATGCTTGGAGAGGATGTAAAAAATCAGACTCCAGAGTTGATATCTTCAGTGCTGGTGGATAATCAACATAATTAAGTAACGGAATTCAGTATGTCATAATTCCCACTTTGCTGCCTCCAGAAAGCAGAACATGTGTACAAACCCCTCTTTGTCTAGGTTTGAACAATGCCAGCTGCAGAATCTGTTCTTGTGTTACTGCTGGGAATCCAGCTCCTGCTGCAGTGGTTTCTGAGTAGGGGCTGAGAGAGTCTTACAGGCCATGGATAGAGCAAGATCCAAGCTATCTGAGCCTTTGGTGGCACTGTGCAGAGTATTGCCACTTTCTCAGTAAGGCTTGGCTACCAGGAGTTAGGAATTCCTGCTGCAATGACTGCTGTGTTTAACACAAGCTTCACAGAAAAAGGGGCTGTACAAAATGTCCTGTGTCTCACAGGCCTCATATTTGCATGTACATGCTGGTAGATGGTGGTAGGTACTGCTTTGCTTAAAGATCTGAATAGATGACTGTACTAGCAATTGCAGGTCATCTTCTCCCCCACTTCCAGCCTTATTTTTCAGAATTTCTAAGTCTGTTACCCATGAGCAATTGTAGTCTTCGTGCTACTGAGGAGATGTTGCCTGCCCATTGCCTTCTGTTTTGCAGCCTGGCTCACCCTCACCCTTTCTCAGGTGTTCTGTTATGTCCAGAGCACAGAGAAGGTGTCTGGGGACAAGCCCCAGGATGACTGCCTGGCTCTTCCTGCACACCTTACAAGTAGCTGTTGCCCACTGCATTTTTTTCCTGATTGTAGCTTTCTTGCAGCAGCACTTGAAACACAGTATTAGGCTTCCATGAGGTCCTGTCCAGAGGAGAAATCTTCCTTCAGTAGCTCATTCTTGTTCTGCAAATCTTCCTTTCCCTTTATTCACCATGGACTTTTATGTTTACATACTGCCTATTTCCCTCCTGCACTTTGGAGGGAGAAATTCTAGTCACTAAAAATAAAATACCTAAAAACACCCTGTGGAAGTCACCCACTAGTAAATCTTTCAGAGGTGTGTTTAACCCCTCATCACAGGGACCTTGGTGCAGTGCTGCCAAGACCACATGCACATGTGCAGAATAGGCTGTGATAAATACAATACAATCCTTGTATTTTCCAGTGTTGCAAGTTCAGCCTTTAACTGGGAAAAGAGGTGAATTCATAGCTGAAATATTTACATCTGGACCAGCGCCTTCCTAACTGACCCACAGAGCAAATCTGCTGTCCCTCAGGGTACAAATTACAGTATTAATTAGTGATGAGTCCACATAAAATTATTTGTGGGTTTTGTGGTAGAGTACCATTAAGTATTACACAAAAAACCTGTAAAATGTAATAACATGTTTTAAAAATAGAGTGCCTCTGTTTGCCATTAGAAGTCAGAACTTGTCTATAGATGTAGCACCTTAGTATTAAAATAATTGGTTTTGTCTTGTAATTCAAAGTGTATTTGTGATAAATGTTGCCAAGCAGTCATTAAAACTTTTAAAAGAGGCAAAAGAAATAAGAAAAAAGAGAAAAAAATTGTGTTATGAAGAAAAGCTGTTCCAGATATTTGTTTTGCTTCTGTGCTTACAGCTAAACATTTTCTTTATTTATCTAACCAAAAGATTCCAAGCTATTGATAAACATTTGTCTGTATTGCTAATCTATTGTTCAGAAATGCCCAAAGTGAAGTTTACCATTTTTCTATAGTGACTACCTGTTCAAAAAGAAACATTGAAAAATCACTTGAAAATTAACCTCCTAAATTATTCTATCATGTTTGATAAAGTATCAAGATTTCAGAGAGAACTCAGTCAAATAGGAGAGCTAGAGAAGGTAGAGCTGCTTGTGCCCTGTGCTGTTTCAACATGCCCTGTGCTAGAGGTGAATACTGAACATCTCTGCAGAAGAAGCAGTAAAACCAGTTGTGGCGAGGTAATGTAAAAAAAAGGTTTTGAGATTTGTAATTATATATGTCCTGCTTCTCATTTTTTTTCAAAAGGACTAAAGCCTTGCAGCACTTCTGCAAGATAAGCATACCTGAGTGTGCTTTTACAGATGAGGGAGCTAAGACAAAGAGACATTTGTAAGGGTTCATCAAGGTCTCAGAGCAAATGAGCATTGGAAATGGAAATCTAATCTGTAATACTGCTCCTGTTTTGTAGCTTTCCCCTTTCTAATTATTTTTTTGACATTACGCTAAAAACCCGATACCTGCTTAGATAGTTCCAAAGGAGGTAAAAATTACATATGCTGAAAATAAACACATATATTAATGGTAGAAAAGCCATCATTCCTACAATAACTTTATCTGATTTTTCTGATTTTTTTTTTCTGATTTGTCACAACTACATTTGGCACTTACAAAATAATATTGAAGGTTAAAGTCACAATTTCAGTAATGCCCTGTATACCATTTTTAGTCTACTTTATATTGTAAATTTTACTCAAAGAAGATACTACTGTTCATGAGACTTGGCAAACTCATGTTGCTGTTTTAAAATGAATATATAGTAAATTAAGATGATACCAAATAAACTGCTGTAGCAGTTTTGCTCCTACAACTGGCAGTGCTACTGTGTGTGGCAGACTCTTGTGGCACTGATTTTGGATTTAGTAAGATTCTTGAAAAACATGTAAGATAAAATATAGGTATGAAAAAATAAGTCTTCATGATTTTAATTTTTTTTGATAAAACATATATAATGTCAAAATTATTAAATGGTATCATTCTGTGATCTTGTTTATCAAATAGCCAAGTTGTTTGATGGTTTTCTAAAAGAGCTAAAATTTGGTGCAGTTACTTTTTTTTTTTTTTTTCCTTCTATATTAAGGGTGTTTTGAAAAGGAGAGACCAAATTCAAGGCGAGCTCGATTCCAAAGTTGACGCTTTAGCCAATAAAAAGACAGAAAAGGATCTGGTGAGTATGTTCAGAGAGCCAGAATCTTCCAGGCCTTATTGTAAGTGCAGGAGACGCGCAGAAGAAGGAGTTGTCCCCTCTGAAGCCACGTGCTGGGACTGGGTGCTGTCTCTACACCTCTGGTAGCTGCTTGTGCCCGGCAAAGGCCATCATGAGAAAGAAGCAACACTTCAGTAGCTGGGCTGCTGGAGGGAGGGGCTGGTCATAGTGGGCGACCACTGGGCTTTGTCAACACAGACTGCACCACAGCTTATTTTTAGCTCTTCTATTTACTTCCGCACTTGGAGTTAAAAGAAGGTAACAGTTGCTGCAGTGCTCTAGTGGCTGCTGCTTCACTGATGTAGGAGAGGGAGAGGAGGTGATTAGGATCAGCAAAGCTGTTTATTAACTTATTTAAAATAAAATGTTCTGCATTCTGTTCTTTCAGGTTTCTGTTTTTTCTAGTTGGGCTCAGGGCTATTTTTTTTGCTTCCAGTATGACACCTTCATTCATTCTAGTGAAGTCAGACTGTAATGGTAGCCCATGGGGACAGGCATCCCAAAACCATCAGCAAGGCTCAGCAAGCCAATTAAAAACAACTTCTGGGATGAGAATTGGCATTTTAAAAATTTTTGATTGTTAAACTCTCCAGCCTAAATAATGTCCTTTTAGCACAGTATTAACACCAAGTGTTACACAGTATAAATAATATGCAGAAATGACTAATAACTTTTTAGTACATCAAAGGAGAAAATCCTTAACATCTCATATACTTTTTATTAGGCTTGTTGTAATAAGTTTCCATGTAAAGTTGAGCTGTTTAGATAGTTTTTGGCACTTGAAATGCATATTTTCCTTTGATTTTTTGGCACTGAGATGAATAAATAAGAATATATTACCGATCTCTGATACCAACAATGGCTATGGTATATTATATAACAATTTGCCTCTGTGTACTGCAGTGGGGCATTAAGTAAATGTCTCTGGTTTTGGGGTTCTTTTTCCTGAAGCAGAAATTTTGTTTACTTACTGCCTTTGTGTTCTCTAATTTGTTTCTGTTTCTCTACTTTCTTTTCTGCTTCTCCTGTCCTTTTTCCTTAGTTTAAAGCTTGAAGCTCTTACAAAATGCACAGAGAATGATGAGTTGGAGAAGCCCCCTAGGCTGGGAGTTGGGTAGCCAAGGCAGGTGCATTCAGCGGTGAATTCAGCTCCATACAGCTTGTTTAGCAGTCAGGTTCATTGTTGTTTACTGTAGAAAAGACAACATAGCCTGGCAGGACGTGCCATCTCTTCAGGATGCATTTCTGTTATAATCTGATGGAGTTCTCAGAAAACGTGCATGCACTCCCTTTTCCTGAACTGTTAGAAATAAAAAAAGGAATATTTTATTTTAGCATAGTATTGATCATACCATGCTGATTTGATACTGACAGTACTCCATCATGAGATGTTTGTACTTGCTTCCAGTACGATTTTGAAATCAGTTTGCCCAAACTTTTTTTTTTTCACTGTATATGTGTTTCCATATCTGCATTTACAGTTTGCTGAAGGCTTTGGACACTGTGATCGCCCAGGTGTTCAGATCTTTGCTTTATCTTCCCAGCCCCTCTATTTCTTACTCATTTCAGACAATCCTGTTTTTGAGAGCCTGGTTCTCCTTGCAGTCTCAGAAGAGCAGTAAAACAGATGTCTGTTAGTCTAATCTGATAATAAAATCCTGTGTTCTCTAATTGAGTGGCAGCTGTATCCTGAAGACTTTTTCTTAATTAGGAACTGAAGCCTTTTCCTAGTAAGGATAGTTTGGCAACAGAGAATGGGGTACTGCTATTTTTTAACCATTCAAGTGACTTAACTATTTTCTTGGTCATTTTTTTACTGTTTTCATTTTTATTGTGTTGAAATATTTTTCTGACGCTTCTAACCAGACTGAGTTCATAATAAAAGGTGGTTAAAAGACAGGTATGTTGTTGGAATGGCTGTCAAACACTGAGTTGGGTGTATTTGCACGTATCTATTCCTAAGCAGAACTCCTGTAGCTTCTAATGATCTCATAGATGTCAGATTGAACTTGTCAGTGCAATCTAGTAGCCAGAAATTTTGCTGACAATGACTGGCATGAACCCTAATCTCATTTGAAGTACATTTCCACCACAGATAAGGAGTCTCGGACTGTCATTAGAGCTGATAAAAGGCTGTGAGATATTTAGCATTGGTCACGGCAAACATTAAATGATTTAACAAACACGAGGTTGTACAGCAGAAGAATGCAAAATATCCCCAAGGTCAGTGCAGATGAAATAGGCTGGAATTGCAGATTAAACCTTATGGGACATTAGGCTCATCAGCTGGGAAAGAAAATGTTTTCTTGAGCAGTGTTAGCAAGCTGCTTGTGGTGCTGCTAAAAAAGCCAAAACCTTGGTTTCCACTCCAAAATTTGGTCCACGAAGGAGGCAGTTGTTCAGGGTATGGGTGGTTTGAAGACTCTGATTTTGGATGCAGGCTCTGACAGAGATATTGGAGAGGACTTTGGTACCCTCCTGCTTATCCAGACATTTCTTACCTCCAGAGCTGTGTCCATAAATATACTGGGATATGCTGGTCCATCACTTCCATACTCCATCCTGAAGGCTACACAACAATGCTAGTGTATCCCTCTATGGTTTGGGCATTTTTAACAGTTTTAGTCTTGCCACTAGGACTGATAATAATTCTGACAAAAGGTTGGTATAATGTGGTCTGACAGAGCGAGATAAGCATTAAATGCCAACTTAAGGATTCTAGTATTCAGGCTTGAAACTGAGTAGTAAAGAGATGAAATGCTGAATCTATTACATTCTGAATATATTTTGTGTTTTAACTCCAGGCTAAAAAGGGTTTAGTATCACCAAGCTGTAGGATTAATTCATGTAGCGGATAGAAATCCATGCTATTTTGCATAGTGAGACAGTGTAAAATGTGTCACTTACCCGGTGATTTGGCTACTGGGCCAGGCCTGTTTGGCTGCAGGTCACAGCATTCATGGCTGGTAGCACTCTGCCCTAGCAACACCTGGCTCCCACCTTCCTGTGCCCTGGTCCATGTCTGATTAGCGCTGTGCTGGCCTCTGGTGATCCCTGATGGGAAATTTCATTTCTCTCACTGGCTGCCTCAGTGAGATCAATGTAAGCAAATGGATTCAGAACCCTGTTTAATTTGCAAGATCAATTGTAACAATTTACACCTTGTAAATGAGGAACACACTCAGTAGATGTTTTTGTTAAGACCAAGCCATTCTTTCACTTCTGCTGTCATGGCAGCTAAAGAGAGTAGCATTGATGGGTTTCTTCAGTTTTGAAAATGTGGATCTTAAATGTCTCTACTCGACATGGTGACATGGCATAATGCTGTCTTTAGACCTTAAGTCCAACTCTTGCCTTAATACAAGATGTGGTTTCTTTGGGGCTTTAGAGTGGGATGTTTGAACTGCATATCCAGGCAGAGTTGTATAGCAGACTCTGCCTGTCCACATCATGTTGTGACTACAGTGTGGAACAAATTTGTTGTTCCTAGAAAAGGCCAGATGAAAACAAACTGTAAAATAACTTACTTAAAGTTATAAAGAACGAGGTAAGGGGAAGCTGCTGCAACCAGGACGTCTAAGTCAGAGAAGTCCTTTATGTGTGTAGACTAGTGCATTCCCATAAAGGAATTTTTTTTTTTACAAAAGCAGAGAATGGATTCATCTGCCTTTCCTACTCTAAATCATCTTAAAAATGTCATCATTTTCCGTATTCTGTGCACATTCATTTTTTGGTATTTGAAGGAAAGGCAATTAGCATGGAACATGGTCAAAATACCAAATCCGGTTGTCTGTAATTCCTTTAAAGGTAATTCCCCCACATTTAAACTTTGGATTAACCTTTTCATTTTGAACACAGTGCTGGTAGTTGAAATTACCCTTGTCTGTAGCTTGATTAGTGGTCTGGCCAGATAATTGAACTTGGGCTTTTCAGTAAAGTAGAAATTTTTTTTTTTATTTTGTTCCTGATTAATAACCAGTGTTTCATTAATCTAGAAGTGTGGCAAAGAAATCAGTGTAGAAATCAAGTCTAACTAAAAATGTTTATTATGGACTGTGGATAACATCCATTCAGATGAAATCTTCAGTTTTACTAGCTAAGTAGTTTTTGGCTTCTTTAAGAGCTGAATGGGGTCCAGATTCCATGACCATTTCAGGCAGTGTTTGATGATTCAGTTTGTGTCTGATGGCAGCATCACTGCTGTTGCACTTGATCACTGTTCTCTTTTGCATGGTCCAAGCTGGAGGCTGTGCACCAAGACTTCCCATGTCTTGCTCTGAATTCTGACATTTCTGTGTTCTACCAGTAGCATAAGCATTCCTTAAAAATTCTGAAAGTTAGTCCTGGAATCCTGAACTTCCTATTAATGAAAACTCCTATTAATGAAAACTCCAGTTCTTCAGAAAGCAAAAGTAGCTATCCAACTTTACACAGGTGTGGTATGAGGAAGAAACTATTTGTTTTATGGCAGAATATAAGGCAGAAGAAGAAATGTATGGAGCCTGAGTTGCAGTGGAAGCAATTCAAGGAATTAAGTTTTCCTGCTTGATGTTCCTTATTTTGGTGGGATTTGTGCCTGCCGTGCCTCCTGCTGCAGACAGTGGCTCTGCAGTCCCAGCAGATGATTTTGCCCTGTAGCCACAGGAAATGTACCTCGTTCTGTGACTAGGTGCCAGCCAGAACTGACACAGCTGATTAGTAAATGACAATAGGTAACCAAATTACTGAGAAGACCAGAAAACTCATTAAAGAGAGGGCTGCTGTCCACTTACTCCCATTAGCTGGAAAGTCAGTTTGTGCATCCACAGTAATTAGAAGCACGTAATGTCTGTAGAGTAGCCCTCAAGATTATGGTGCTGGATTGCTGTGAAAAGTCCTTTGCTGTGTAGAAGTCCTTTCATTTAATTTCTTTCTCTGCTTCTGTATTTCTTTTTCCCTCATATGGTCACACACAGTTCCACAAGGAAAGATGTTAATATGACAGGCAAGAAATCAGAAAGTTTGTGGTTTTGATTTCTGCTGTCTTCTCCCCATTCTGTTTTCTCCTGTTATCAAAGATTCTGTCAGGGTTTTCTCAGTTTTTCTGGCCAAATCTAATTTGTACAATTGATTCTGCTTCAGTAAAGCCTTCTATATTTTACTTTTTGGATTCATTACTGTCAAATGCTAGTGAAGAGGTGCCAGAGTCTGTAACTTCTCAATGAATAAAAATATCTCCAGAAACACTTTAATTCTGGCCTATATTTTCTGTTATTAATATTTCAGAAATTGTAGTGAGTTATTAATTAAGAATTAATTTTAAATTTGTCCCTGAGGAATGACTTTTTTTTTGCTAATTTAAATACCAACCTTAGTTCTGCAGTTCTCTTCATCTCCACTACAGTCAATTGATTTCAATAATTTTGGAAATGGTGATTTTCCTAATACTTTTTAATGTTTACAATTAATATTTAGTTCTCAGAAGAGATTGGGAAACTTGAAGACAAAGTTGAACGTGCCAATAATGCTCTGAAAGCGGACTGGGACAGGTGGAAGCAGAACATGCAGTGGGATATGAGATCATCATTCACTAATGTGGCTGAGGATAATCTCCGTTATTATGAAGAGGTAAAACTCTTTCTCACAAATATGTTATTTTTTCATTATTTTAGTGAAGAAGTCCATGGGTTCTGTGTAAAGAGGAATTCTTCCATTTTAGTTCAAACATTTGGTAACTTCAGAATCAGTTTCTGTGGGAATAGGGAGGCAGTTATCCTTAATTTGACAGATTACAAGCAATATATTTTATTGTGCCCAAGTGGTTGATCCTGAGTTCATCATCGACAGAGGGCACTCTTGTTTTACTAACCACAACAACTTGGAACATATTTTTCAGTTCAATGGAGCTGCTATATTTCAGTTTGGAAACATTTTGCTGTGAGAACATGAAGAAGCCCTCTGTAAGGCTCGCATCTGTATGAGGAAAACCTTTAAATGTGATTCCATCAGATTTTTATTTTCAGCTCAAATGCTGCAGGTAATATTCTTGGTAAGAATTTCCAAGAATATATACTAAGAAGCAGAACCTGAAAACATATAACAAAATACATTAAACATTCTGTGAAGTTTCCTCATGGGGACACAATGTTGATTTAAATGCACATTTTGAAAATATCCCAGATGTCTTGAAGTTTTTTAAAGAATTTCTCCTTACTTTTGGAAAGAAAATTGGAATGCACTGAGCCATCTATTAATCATAAATTAGTCATTTTCACAGATATATTTTGGTATCTGTAACTTCAGTCCTGTAGTCTGAGTCATTTATGGATTGTCCATTAGCCAATGGCAGTGCCCTGATTTTACAAATCATTTTGTTAAAACATAATTGAAAAGACAGAGATCTTGATCATCAAGTCTAATTAATTAACATGCAGTCTGTGAGATGCATGGACATTGACAATCTGTTGTTACATATTAAGATCAAAATATTTTCTGAAATCAGGCAGCAAGCTTTTGGCATCCTCTCACATTGTCTTCATTTATTGATGGTCTCTGACTTCTACAGCAGCAATATGTATGATGAAACAATGCTGAATATATTGGAATATTTTCTTTGTGAATGATTAGCTAAAACATGAAAATAATTATTTGGTTCTTTTTCCTGTCTAGAAATGCTTTTTGATATAGAAGTTTAATTCAGAACACCAAAGCTCATATTGTACATGAAATTACTATTCTTAAGGCACAAACTGCAGAAAATTATTCAGCTGTCTCTGTAACTGCCAGAGGTTCTTCTTAAATAGCCCCTGAAATACCAGAAAAATTGGTTTATACTGAGACATGATCCGTTGTTGGTGCTTTTCTTGAATATTGAAATCTTCATTAAATGGTTTTGCTGCTACATCTTCATAGATCTACATTTTAGAAAAAGCACCTTATCTTACTACAGCAGTTGCAATAATAAGCAACATTGTGCTAACTGTATCACTACTTGTTTGCAAAGTGAGGGCTTAGCAACTTCATTCTGTTTTATCAGAAAGTCATTATCTAATCCTGATATTCAAAAGAACTTGATAAGGTTAATATTTTGATGGGGAGTTTTGACCTAAAATAAGTTTATTTAAGAGCCATGGTTAATGCTGATGGTTAATTGTTAGAGAAGGGATTACTGATTACTGTCAAAGGCCCGTATATTTCAAACTACAAGTGTGTACTCCTGAAAGCAGCAGGAAGAGAAGCTCTGGCATCTGCTCCTGCTATTTGGGAGTGAAACTTCAGGAAGGGAATCTCAGAAACCTGAGAAGCAGAATATTATTTTTATGCTTTCAGTAGGAAAGAGAATTCTACCTTAAATGTAATAGTTTGAGTCTGACTCATTAAACTCATGCACAAACACAGTGTCTGTTACAGTGTTTTTCACTTTTACAATTATTATGTGCTTCATTAACATTCTTTCACGTCTGAAGTTACTCATTCAGACTTTTGATGCACCACTTGATACTCACTAAGCCTTTTCTTGCTGTTAGCATCCCTGTTATTTCCTGCCTTTTCTCTTCCCCAAACCATGTTCTGTGCATTTTCCCAGGCACCATGGATGCTATGAATATGATTCAGTTGCCCAGCTCTTCTGTCCGACTTCTATGAGGAATCATCTCCTGCTTTCTTAGTGACTACCTGCTTCTCATCCTTTCCACAATTTCCCCCATCCCTCAGTTAACCTATTCTTGCCTCTCCATGAGCAATGTCCCATTCCCTTCTCTACAGCAGCATTTCACTGTGCTTCTCATTATTCCTCTTGCTGACTGCATTTCCCAGCCACACAACCAGACCAGGAGTCATTTCTGTTCATGGTCATTCTCTCCATCCCTTAAATTTCCAGGAACCACAGAGTAATGAGAGACAGGCATCTTGTATTTTCTGATGGCTGCTGCAGTAGAGAATGCAGTCCTTCAAGACTGTATAAAACTCAAGGCACTGTGGTCAAAAACAACATAGCAGCACATCAAAATACACTAGAATTTCTAAAATGTTATTTCATCTTTGTCACAATACGGGGAAAGAATATGACCTTACATTTGTTTGGGTTTTTCCTTAATTGCAGTTGCCTAAGGATTCTGCTGTCAACTTGTCAAGCATCACTTAGCTAGCATAAAAGAGTATCTCTTCCTTAAGCTGAATTAATGTTCATATTAATGAAGTGTTACTCTAAAGTGTTACCTGTAATTATATTTCTCTGGATTTACAAATTTAAGAGTTATTCCTGTAGGCTTCCAGTTCATTGGCCATCTGCATTTATTATACTTGAATAAGAAGTGTTCCTTTATTCCTGTGGCTGTTTTGTGTCCCTCAGTGCTGTGGTAATAAAGACATGAATGAAAGCCCAGTGTTGCAAATTTACAGGGTGCTCCTGTGCAGGCCTATGAAAACAAAAGCTTTCATGTGATAATGTGCAAGCTTTGTTAGAATATATTTAAAATCATTTAGGTGCCAAGAATTACCATGACTGACCAATCATTTGGTATTCCTGTAGCTGGTCTCAAGGGCTCATACAGTTCTGTACTTCCTTTCCTCTGGAAAAGAGTTGAATACATCCTTAGGTCTCTCTGTATTCCACAAAGCCCTAAATCAAAAAAAACCCTGTACTAATAATGACAGTAAATGCGTTGCTAAAATGAGGAGGACTTTCTGAAACAGTATGAAAAGGCTTTAATTTTTGAAAGTTCATAACTTTACTCCTGTTTCTGAATTAAATAGCATTGATTCAGCACGTGTTAACACTGTACCATTTATTTTATTCCTTTTCATTGTGCCTTAGGCATGACACCATTGTCTGACAGCTTAGTCCAGAAGAGCTATCTGCCAAACAGCTGGAATCACAAACTGTCCACAGGGTGGAGCTTTCATCTGAGAAACTGATTGTCACCATGAATATTTTCATTAATTTAGAAATAGATATTCTAAAGATGCAGCATTACTAAACCCAAAGCAGAGTTAGTGGTGGTGCTGGCAGGATTATTCAGCTGGCACATTTGAAGTGTTGCTGCTGCAGACTAGCAAAACCAAACCAGGCGCTGTGGAACTCTGGCTTCAAAGAGCAGAAGCAATTAAACATATGCTAAATTTGTCTTTTTTTCTCGTGTGTTTCATATAGTGTCTAGAATATATACAGCATCAAAGGAAAAAAAAACACTTCAGTTTTCCTCAGCAAAGATTTTTGGTAACCTATTCTTTTCAGGAACACCACAAGAGTAAGTTACTAGGTTTTACAGCCCCAACCCAAAGACTAGCTAGACATTGTAAATCCAGCAAATACACCAGCATTTGGGTTTACCCTGCTTGTTAGGCACTCTAGGAAATGCAGACAGTGTTTTTTCCTGCTCTGGGATGATAGTTAGTTTTGGCATTGAAAGAATGTGTTTTTTCTTGAGCATGGATGAACCTTTGCTTTAAAGCATAGCGTCTGATTTTATTTATCTCATGTGAAATTAATCCTGTTAAACCCTTCCATCTTAATCAGATAATCAGTTACCTTTGAAATAGTCAGATTCTTGTTAGTATTGACACACCTTACTATTTTTCAAAAATATAAATAATTTCCTGATTTTCTCAAGTATTTTAAGCATAATTTGGTGTATTTCTGTGACCTACATTGTTGTACAGGCATAAACTGATCCAAAAGATTCGTTAGGGCAAACCAATACTCGTTCCCCATTACAGCTACTTCCCTCTTAACTCCAAAGCCCTTATGTACCTCTCGGTCTAGTAAAAGCTGTAGAAATACAGATGAGATTTGTTGTTTGCCCTAGAGGCCTGTGTAGTGATGCATTTAGGCAGTCATTTGGCTGTGTAGCAGAAAGTTCCTGCGTATTGATCACATCCTACCTTAGCCATGCCTGGGAGTTCAGCTACCAAATTCACAGATTTTCAAAAGCTCCCATGTCTGAGCCTATTTGTCTCTGTGCATGTTGCTTCGAAGGCAGATCCATCTTTGAACCCTTATTCACTTCAGCCTTTAAAACTTTTTAAAAGTAATTTTAGGAAGACAGTTTTTATACTGGGAATTACTACTTCTGCGCAGTCTAGTTTTTGTTTCCTTGCACCCAGCAATCATGAAAATATTTTCTGTTTCTCTCAGGCACAAACAAGACTTCATTTTCAGATTCTACTCAAAAAAATTCCATCATAAATGATATTTTTGAGGTATCAGCCATGGATAACTGGGAACTGGAACAGAAACACACGTGGCACGTGACACACTGCTTCTGCTAGAATCCTTACTACATGTTCTATTTTTATATCTCCTTTTTCATTATATATGCAATTGTACTATATGAAAAGCTTTTTTCTGTTTTTCCTAAGAATGATGTTGCAGAATAGATATGTGTCCTGCAGCATATTTTAGGTAAAGTAGCCTTATTTAAGTTCTTGCTATTTCATTTTGTATATTTAGGCTTTTTTATGTTTTCCATTGGGCTTTTACGAGTAATTGGATTATGAATTTCAATCCTGTGCAAACACATTTCATTTCCTCAGTTTGGATTTTCTGGGCTTTTTTTCCTTTCTGTCTCCTTTGTGAAACTGGCTGATCCTCTATTTAGATCTCCATTTTCAACCTCCCAGGAGAATGGAGTAAAATCATTCTGTAATAATGTTGAAGTATACATCACTAACAAAATGTCGTTTATGCAGTTCATGCTTCACAATATGAAAAGCTTGAGCCTAAGGCACAGAGACCTAGTTTTGTTTTGGTGTGGTTAATTATAAAACTTGTCAGCTGTAGCAGCACTGTGATGTCTGACAGTGAAATGAGCCACCATTGCTCTTACATTTTGAAAAATGTGTTTTGGTTATATAATCAGGGATAAACTAAAAGCTGAATAACTTGTGTGAAAAAAATATTTTGCATCTTTGTCCGGACAGACTTCAGAAGATCTTATCTATCTGGTTAAGCAGTGTGTTTTGATTGCATTTTAACATGTGCAGTTTGGCTCAGTGTTGCAAAGATAACACAAAACCATTTTTACATTGCAGCCAGTGCTGATACATATATTTTAGTTCACATTACTGAAATTATAGGATGACAAAACACGGACTTATGTGGTAATTAAATTAAACTGTGGTTCAGAAAAAAATCTGTCATTACTAACAAAAGGCTCTTCAAGAAAAAGTGATGTTTTCTTGTACCACACCTAGAAAAAGCCTAGAAAAACAGCTGTGCCTTGCAGCTTTCTAAGATGGTAATCCAGGCTGGGCTCTAACAAACAGAAGTTGATGAGTTTGAGTGCCGCAGTGAAGACACAGTGCTAGCAGCTGCCTCACTGACATTTCAAAACCAAGATGCCATGTTCCAGCTCAAGCCTCTCAGATACACTCAGCTGCCCCAGTCACATGAAGTAGGGGAGAATCTAATGATCAAACTTCAAGGCTTTATACCAAAGGTCAAAAAGACCTTTTAAATGAGAAATCAGTTTTCAACACTTGCAGTTCACTGTTCATGCTGGCCGCAACTTCTCTGTTTCTCCATGGTGTACCATTTCAAAATAACAATTCTCCAAAAAGTCAATGAAGAAAGCAGATTACCACATGAATCTTATCCTGCTAGTCCTCTCTTTTCACAGTAATTCTAACCTTAGATGTACTCTGAACAGCAGCATAATGTTGTGTGCAATAGCAGCAGTAGTTACTTGGAAGCAAGATTAGAAGAGAAAGACTGAGGGAGTAAATTCATGGTATCCATAGTCTAGGGGACAAAATGTGAATAACAGAAATGATCTCTACTGTGCCTAATAATAACCAAAAAACCTATGCAAAAATAAGCTCATACTTTTTTCTTTGTGATCTTTTAGATGAGTTGGCTATTTTAACTGCTCTCATTTTCTTGCAGACCTACATGTTCCACTTTCTTATGTCTTCAGAGACAAAGCTACTGCTGACTTTTTTTTTCTCTTTCTTGTTACTTTCATCACCCTTAATTTTATGGGTATCCCTGGTTCTGCGTCCTTGTGTCATCATGGATTGCCCTAGCTCCAGTCATCCTGTGTGTATTTGTTTTTCTCTTTGAGCTTATACTTTATCAGATCCTCCCACTCATCTGCTTGCACACAGATATGCAGTTATAGCAGGACCTAAGCTCTTCAGTGTAGTATGATTAAATCTCCATATTTAATGGCAGAGTTTGGAAGTCATTCACAAAAAATGTCTAAAATAGTTAGGTAGCTACAAGTTCAAGCAGGGTCATTTCCATGTCTCCTAAGCAATGACAGATGGATACGAGATGTTTCAATGAGCTGGGTTTAGCAAATTTCTGTGGCTTGAATAGTTTATGGCAAAAGATTTCAGTTAGGAAATGATGCTGTTTTCAGGGCACTGATGTAGTTCAAAGTTCATAGAAATGGAGTGTGCTGTCCAGATTTTAACACATATTTCCTGAGAAATTTCAGAAGACTTATTTATTTTGTGTAATAAAGATTCCTGATGAAAAGAACTGTGTAGAATAAGTAGTAAATAAGCTGCATTGTCAAGAGCAATAGGTATGAATGTATAAGTCAAAATTTTGTTAGAACATTTCCATTTCAAGGGCTTTTTTTCAACAGCATCAGAACAAGAAAATTATTGCAGGAATTTGCCTGTCCTGTTCTACTGCCAGACTTGAAATAGTAGAAACCTGGTGCTTTGGGTAACAAGCATCAACTCACTATGGGTTACCTCGTGATAGCCTTGCCATGGCTCTCAACACTAATTTATGATTTAGAATGGCTTGCCAAGCTGCCAACACTCATTTAAACCAAACTGAACCAAAGTCATCTGGGGGTTTTGTTGGTTTTTTTCATTTTACTGCCTGCAGAGTTGATGCTTCAAATTAAAAAAAAAAGTTTTTACAATTGTAAATACATTTTTCCATAAGGAGAGAAATACCACTTGTAAGGATAACAATTTCCCTACTCCCAGCCTCTGCCCTTCTGGTCCTATTTCTTTCCCATTACTCTGGGGAAAAATGAATTCTCTCCTTATTTAGAAAAAAAATTGTATAATTTAACTTGGAAGGAAATTTGGCATACAATAGGAATCCACAGAGATTACAAGGGAACAGTGCCTGACAATGTGTTTCTATTTGGAAGTGATCTTTGCCTGTAACTAAAGGAAGAGATTAAAGAAGAGCATAATTAATGTTAGCATCTTCCATAGTACAACATACAATTACAGTGCTCACAGTGGGTGTTTGTCATTATGTAAAATTGACCTTTACAGCTCACTCAGCACGTTAGCTAACATTTTGCATATCACTGAGCTGCCTAGGAAACCGTATTTTGCTCTTACCATGCTCTTACCTACAAAAGCAGCTTGTGACAATGTGTATGTGTTCTGCTATTTTTTTTTATTCTTTTTCTCCTTGGCTAACAGTTTACAGAAATCTGTCTGCTGTACTCATATGTATGTGTTTGGTTTTTTTAAGTGCCTTGCTACATGGGAGTCCTTCCTAGCATCTCAATCAGTGGATCTTCATGTGGAAGAAGATTCTGAAGACAGGCCTTGAGTAATATCTCTGCTTGATCTCTGCCTTTTCCATGCAGTTTCTCCCAACCAAAGTGCTTTATATGAGATCATATACATTATTAAATTTAACTGTTAAAATCAGTGAAATCCAGGAAACCAGCTTATTGAACACTCAGGTATTCTAGTCCTGAAATACATTTTGAAACATGCTATATATTGCTTTATATTGCTTAGCTCTGATTTTACATATTTTTATGCATTTGCATACAATTGTTTTCATAAATATTGCATAATTTGGATATAAAGTATTTTAAATATGTAAAAATAGCTCCATTTTAATAAAAATTTTAATAAGGAAAGTTTGTCATCATTCTGTACTCTAGCCTTTTTTAGAAGTATTTTGGTATTTTAGCATACTTCCTAGATTCTCTTTCTTGAGTAATTTCTTGTACTTGTAGAATTTCCTTGCGTAGTCTTCAAGGGCTAGGACTTTAGGATTATTTTAATAGATCTTGCTAGTTGCCCAATGGCAACATAGGACATAAATGTGCCAAACCTTTTGTGAGATTAATGCTGCTTTAAAGTATTGTTAATTTAGTTTTCAGTTTGCAGTATTTACATGTCTATTGGACATCTTCAATTTGACATTTTTTAAAGGATAAAGGAAAAGTGACAGTTCATGAAACAGACTGTTTGTACAGTGACATGATACAGTGACAGCACTGATGCCAACACAAGAACTTCCATTTGGAGTTTGCAGGGTGAAACCTTCCGCTCCCATGGCTGACCCTCCTGTAATCCTTAATTTCTTCCCTTTCCAGTCAGTGTGGAAGAGAAAGGGTTAAGAAAATAAAAGAGGTTTGCATTAAAATGATCAGCTGATTCACTCATGCAATATGCATTAAAGTCTTCCAGTCACTGGATTATTCCACTCGAAAGGTCCTCCAGACTGTGGCTGTAGTTTCTGCAGTTCTCCCTGGTGGTTAAGGTCTGAGCAAGCCACAGGCTCTGTGTGGAAGGAATGAGGTGCAGGAATCAGAGACAGCCTAACCGGGGCTCTGGCCTTGCAGCCATCACCTCACCTTTTGTGGTGGCATTTTGTGAGCTTGCTCTGATCAGTCACCTGATGGCTGCAGGGGACAATTCCAGAGCACATGGCTGCTGCTCCTGGGTGGCTTTGGGGAAGGTCCACACCTTCCCGAGCTGGGCAAGGATTCTGTGGCTTTGATCTTAAAAAATGTGTGTTCCAAGTAATATCTGGAATACCAGCACAGCCTTTTCAGCAATGCTAGGAAGAGTGTTCTCGTGCTGGCCCCATGAAGTAGTAGTGAAAGCTCGGCTCTTTTTTTTTTCATCTTTAAAGTGGCAGTTAAGATGCTCCTGAAATCCTTCAGGGAGCATGCATCTCTCCCAGTGTGGACAACTCCCGTGCAGAGGTGAGTCTGTGTTAAGAGGAGGGCAGTGCAGTGCTGAAGGGCTGTGCCTCACAGGGTCTTCTCCAGCCGTGATGGCAGTGTATCCTTGCATGAGGCAGGGAAGAACAACGTGGCTGGACTGTACTCTTTTCCCACTCTACCTTCCTCATTATTACTTTTTAACATGAGAATTTCTATCAATGTGCTTAATAGCCTTAATGGCTTTCCCTTTTTTTTTCCCATCTAAACTCATAGGATTTACCATGCTGAATATCAATGAATTCCACAACTTAATATGTAGGAAAAATCAATTCATTTTGTGATTTCCTAAACCAGCTGCCCAATAACTTCAGGTAATGCCTTCTGCCTGTTAAATTGTGAGAAGAGATGAGCAGCTGTTTCCTATTTGTCTTCCCTGTGCCACTCAAGAATTTACAGACCTCTAGTGTGTTTTCCAAGTACTGCCTGTTTTCCCAGAGGAAAAGCCATAGCTTAATACCATATTGTACAAAAGGCACTTCACATCTGTGCTCATTGTTACTGCTTTTCTCTATATTTTCTAGTTCTGCTGCAACCAGTGTTCAAAATGCAGACACACCAGAAATGTACATGTTGTCATAATTATGCTTTGATTTTTGTCATCATATCCCTTATTTACTTTTTGAAGTACCACTGAATGCTGAGCTGCCATTCCACAGAACTGTCCACTAACATTAAGAGCTGTTCTGAAGGTTACTGAATAATTTAATATCCATCAGCGTGTATATATAGGAGAATTGGCTTTCCCCCAGTGAGCATTTATTTGCATTTATTAATACTCAATTTACCCTGCTGTTTTTAGCTCCTAATCTCTCTGTAGTGTACAGTTCTATAAACAGGATTGCAACAAGACAGACAGCAGTAACACTGAATAAGATAAGCGAAAGTTCAAGGAATTGAGCTTGAACAGGCTTACTGGAAGGATAGAAATATTTAAGTGTAACCAAGAATTACTACCATGCTGCTAATTTAGGCACCTCTAAGGGCATACAATGTCAGGTTAGCTGACATGGGGAGTGCCAGTGTGTGTTGCATTGATTTTACCTGTATAGTCTGCCTGACTAGGAGGTTGCTATCTGAGACATTTGGAAATCAGAAGCACCACTGGACATTTTGCATTCTTGGTAAAACATTCATTATGTTCATGATTTATTTTTAATATCCTTTCCTCTTCAGCTAGGCCATAACTTACAGGGGAAAGACCTAACAACTGAGTTTTATAGAGGCCTTCTTGTGACCATGTGTTTATTTTCTTGATTTTTTAGTAGCTCTATCATTATGTAAAAATAAGGTCTATTGTTAAGTACAATCAAACATTGTCCTTTTTGTGTAATGCAAATACTTCTGAAGCTTACAACTTTAGAAAGTCTATTGCATATTTAGGCTTATTTCCAAAGATTTTTCTTTTACGGAGTCTCGCCTTCCTTAGGCTAATGATTAGAAAGTGGTTAAGCTATTTGATTACTCAAAATCAGTCTGCCTCTTACTGGATTTTCATGGTGCCTCTTTGTATGTCAGTGATTCATATCTAGGGCCTGTAAACAATGCATCTCTCTCTCATTAGACAGAAGACACATACAAAGAAGAGAGCAAAAACCTTCTCTGGTACCTAACAGGGGAGCTGTCACCAGAGCAAATTGCTGGTAGTACAGGTAGAACAGGGATGTGGGTAAGAAGTCAGTGGCTCCAAGTGCTGAATTATTTTAAAGGGTTGCCTGATACAGATTTGATCCCTTTACAACTGCTGTGGCAGTTGTATGTGTGGCAAGATGTATGTCCAGAGAAAAAAGAAATACATACAGGTTCTTCTGGCCCCTGCTGCTGTCAGCCTATACCCAAAATAGTGACCTTTCCAAAAGATTTGTGCTCTACATATTGAATTTTTTTCATTTACCTGGTAGCTGTGGGTGAGATCTCACTTCTAGCATCACTAAATAAGGATAATACTGCTGTAAATTAATCATGAAATCAACCTTTGAGCAGGAGTTTTGCAGGCCATGAGGAGTATCCAGTGGTTTTCTTCCATATGTCTAAATCACATTTTCATATCACACATCAGCACTGCCCGCTATTTCGGACAAACAGTCCCTTGCACCTTCATGAAGAATGGATGAGGACAGAGGTGTATGTAATAGGCTACTCTGATATATTTTTAATTTACTCAAAGAAAATGGCTAAATAACCCATTTTCTAACAAATGGAGGAGCTTCTACTTGTCAGCTGGTGTGACTGACTTGAGTGAGTAGAGGATGAGATTGTAAAACCTTTGCAGAAAGCACCTGGACAGCAAAACATTCATAAAGCACTGCACAGCTTTGAAGCCTTTACTGTGTGGACCTGTTGTTAACTGGCTGTACGTCCCATAGCCATCATCTTTACTCTAGTCCTGCCATCATCATGGGGAGAGAGAAGCCTTATCTGTGCAATCCCACAGAGGCTCCTTATTGAATGCAGAGCGATTAAAAGAAGTGCTGGCCAGCAGGATGAACCACAAACTCCTTCACGAAACCCACTGTGTTGCATTTTCAAGCTGCAACAATGTTTGGATGCAGCCCCCACTGCTGGCAGCGGCTCTGCCCCACTGGGAGGAACAGAGGTAACAACTCATCTGAACCTGAAAGGGACAGACACAAACTTTCAGCAGATTTGGGAGGTTTTGGGGACCTGAAAAGTGAGGTTACATCCTGGTTTAGGTAAGACACAAAATTGAAGAAATGAAGAACAGTAAGAGGATGTCCTTGTTTAAAATATAATTGGAAAAATATATCAAAATCCATTGTATTCATTTTCCTACAGGCAAAAAGCCATGTCTGAGGTTTGAAATTTTTTACCTGGACTGTGACATGACAACGAGTTCTCAGCAGGAATAATTCATTTGATAGTTGTATTATTTAGAAGTTTAGTCAAGGAATAAGCATTATTATGTCTGCATTAATATTTAACCAACAGTTGCCAGAAAGCCATTAACTCTTAAAGCCAAACTAAGAAACTTGCTTGGAGTCAAAGCAACACTGAATATGTGACGTGGGGAAGATTGTCTGTTCTTTAAGTAATTGTTATAACACTATGGCTTAAAGAGCAACTGAACTGCCTTTTTGAATAAACTTCTTCAATCAAAAAAAAAAAAGTAGCTACAAGTTACAATGTGATTTTCTTCCCTTTTTTTGCAGTGTGAAGCATCTCACCAGGCTCTTTTTGCAAATGAAAACAAATAAGATGTTTATTTTTTTATTTGTACCCTGGAGTTGTGTTCATTTAAGTAATAAATTAGGCTTTCACCAGGAGGTAAAGAAATAGTATGAGAGCTGAGCAAGATGCTCTGTACATGTACAACTATCACAAAGCTCCCCACTTCTAAGTGGAGAAATGTTTTTTCACTCATGCACTGCATTATTTGTCAGGTTAGAAGACAAAGCCACAGCTGCTCTGAACATCAGGACCTCCTGCCCACGAGCCTTTAAGAATTGCTTGGGCTCCACAAAGCTGGTACCAAGCCCCTAAGGCTGGCAGGGTCTGTAAAATGAGAGCAGCTCACTGAAGTTTCAGAATCTCTACTGCTTTTTCATCCCTTTTCACTGCTTGATTTTTCCATATACACAGCACAAAAGTCCAAAGTTTCTATCTAATAAAAGGTTAAAGAGGGAAATTTATGAGAGTCCTTTTGAACCTAAAAAATATTGTATGAGTCTATGAAATAGAGTGGAAATTGACAGTAATTATATTACTAAGAGAAAAATTAGTACAAGAATTCAGTACATCCTCTCCTACTTTTGTCCACCAGCAATACCTTTTTGCAATAAATAAAACAAACTGGCAGATACTCAGCTGCCATAAAAGCAAAGCTAAAGCAAGGTTAGAAAAAGATATATAATTTGGTTTGAAAGAAAATACCTAAATGAGAATAGCTCTTCGGAGACTGTGTTCATTCACTGAAAGGACAGGACAAATTTTATAAGTGAATTAATTGTGACAGCTTAACATTGTAAAGTAGGTTGTTCAATATTTATTGGTGCATTTCAGATGTTCCTTTATTTCTATGATTGCACCTGGTTTGTTACCATCTCATTCTAGGAAAGTAAATTAATGGGTAAGTATAAAAATCAACTATCATCATGTGTGGTGATGATTGTGCACTGTGACACTCAGCTGTTAAAAGAATTTAAAAATATTATACAAATACAGTTGTGCCTCATTTTGTCACATACAGGTACAGCAAATGAAGAAATGCACTTCTGCTAAAGGCTGAACCTAGAACCTTTTATTTCTGTTAGCCTTTTCTTCGTGTGTGAGTTTTTGCTGAAGCAGAGAGACTCTCAGTACAGATGATCATCAACCCCATCCAGAATATCTAATACAGAATGGCAGTACTGGGTCAACCTGGCAAGTCTCAGCCAGGTTCTTATAACCAAACTGAAAAATCCATGCCCTATCTGGTTAAAATGCAGAGATGCCAATAGGAGACATTCCCTGGCATTGTTTACCTTTTTTTTCCCCTTTCCATAAGGGCTGTAAAGCCACTTCTGCCCCTGGACTGTGCTCACGCACTGAGCACCTCACCCAGGTTTAATAAGGACTTACACAGCCGTGCTGGGACAGGGTGCAGAGTCCCCAAACCGAGGAGCTGGCACAGAGGTGTGGAGGGCCGGGAGCCAGGCACACGCTGTGGAAAGGTAACTCCCTTTCTCCTGGCTACCCCGGTGCTGGGAGAGGTGCCAAGGAGCAGAAGGAGGTACTGCACTCGGTCTCTTACATTCTGGGAGTGGTACAAAGATAACTGGCGTCTGTCACTTGGATTGCAATCTATACATAGATTTCAGAATATAGAAAATCAGAAAATAGGATGGAAGGAAAAAAATACCTTGGATACAATTAGAAGGATATTTGCTTTCATGGTTTAAATTATATTTAGCTTAGTTTTTAACCCTTCACTTGAAATGTTCCTGTTCCTACATTTTATGGCTTGCTACCTGCATCAAATGTGTGTGTGGTGTGTGTGTGTGAGAAGTTTGTGAGGGTTGCCATGGGAATTCTGGCTTCCATACTTGGAAAATCATCTGCAATTTGACAAAGCTCATCAATGCTATTGCTATATATGTTCATTTGCCCTTAAAAGCATTTGTCTTCTGGATGACCTTTATGGTAAAAAGTATTATTTCATCTCTGCTTTGTAATATATCATCTCATTTATCAAAAATACTTATTCAGAGCAAATAAACTGCAAGGTTTTGAAGATCTTCCTTTGGAGTCCCTCTCCAGTAACACGGATCCAGATGTTAGATTGTTCTAATTCGTTATTTGTGATAGAGCTATTTTATTAATTTATTAGTATTAATTTTAGTTTAAAAAAAAAGTCAGATCAGAGCAGAAATGAGTCTCGGAGTAATTCTAAGCATGCGAATGTATTTATATGGTGCCTCTCGGGTTTTTTGGTTCGTTCATTCATTCTGAGATACGTGAACATTCCCAGTATAATTGGTGACCACGCCATCACCATGCTGTGATCCAGAATCCATGGAAATGAATGAAGAGACCAAAGACCGTTCAGCAGTTCTAACATAAAGTCTCCCAGCTAAGCAACATTCAAATTATTAATAGTATTTGGGGAAAATATGCTTATTGAAAAGAAATAGGAACAGAAAACTATAATCAGTAATTACTGATTACTTACTCATATATTTTGCAGTGACCAAAGTCTTTCTGCCACCTTTTCCTGAAAGGTTGGAAGGTGATTTTGGGGGGAGGGGGCAGTATTTTCCATTGTTTCATTTAAATTATCTCAGCTGTTCTTCAGCAGCGGCAACATGTTTAGAAGGGAAGCAATGAAGTCTTAATTAAAGGGCAGTGTAACAGCTACAAATGCATGTTCTACTGCTACATGTTCTTCAGAAGAATGTAATCAATTCACACTGTTTTTGAATGATGTTTCATATTGTGATCTTGTAAACAGATCTTAAAATAGCCAGTTTATAAAGACAGCTAAATCTCTATAATTATGAGAGCTTTTCTTTTTTCCCATTTAATCCTAAAAGAAAAGGGGGAGACTGGAGGTGCAGCAGCTTTGATTTTGAACCCCCTACTGAAGTAAAAGAATGCTAATAATTTGAAAGTGGGTTTGGCTTTTTTTTAAGAAGAATGTGCAGCCATTAAACAACATACAGAACTAAACGTGGTATGTCAGAGATGAACTTAAAATAGTGTTTCTGTAATGCCAGATCACCATGACTTTGTTCATATAGTGAACAGTGACACATTGTTCTGGATTTCAGTAAGAAAACAAGAGAACAGAGTTGACAGAATCCAGCATTTTCAGAATTCGTTTTGTTCTGTGTTATTTAACTAGTGGCCTGTTAACTAGTGGACTATTTAACAGTGGCTTCTGATCCACACTGTGAGGCCTGGTTGAAAGCTCAGATCTCTTGTGAACTGAAATGTAATCTTGGGTTTTAAACACGCCACCAGCTGAGGCTGAGCGTGTACTATCCATGAAAAACTTAACTCATGTTTCATTACAACAGATTTTGGGAAAAGCTGCAAATCCCTTGCCATGGAGATGGAACTATAGGTTATCCAGGGTATATTTCATTCTGTGGGGTGAACTTTGAAGAAGCTGGGATCAATGGATAAATCACAGTTTTAACAGCTCTATTTCATATCTATAGCAAGGTAATTAATATGGTCTAGTGAAAAAAAGTGCAAATTTTAAAGCATCCTGAGTAAAGTCCAAGGGAGTTACACCAGCCCTCTGCTCAGCCTTTTTGCAGAGACATGTCCAGTGAATGCAAGGGCTGAACATTGGTGAACATGGAACTGTTCTACCCACAAGCCAGTGGCACAAAGGTGCCATTGAACCAAATTTTGGTTGCTGAGGTGGAGCTCCGTTCTGGACTGTAAGTCCCTCTCTCCTTTGCCACTTAAAACTTGAGCCCAGCTGTCAAAAAGCTGATCAGCAAGCTGAGAGTTTCCATATTCACTACATATGAGTGTCATTTGGTGTAGCAAGAGCTTCTCATCTTGGACTCCCATGTCAAAACTTCTGATGAGGCTCCCTGTCCATTATTTAACATTTCCTTGAAAGGATATGTTCATAAGTATTTAATGACCAGAGAAAGAAGGTGTGCCTATTTGGGGAATACAATGTATTTTAAAACCACATACTATTGTTCCAAAGTGAACACTATTAGAACAAACTATAGATTGCCTTGCCTTATCTCTGGAAGTTGCTTAGGACACGGTGATATCCCCACCCTGTGGCAGAGGGCAAGAAAAGCTTCTCTCTTTCCTAAGTCTTCAACAAAATACTCATAGTAGGAAGGAGAAAGGCTGTCAAGTCTCTTGGCCTTTTCTGTTTTTTAAGTTTTATCATGTACTTCTGCAGCATATGGGTATAACTAATTACATTTTCTGAGCAGATGTGCAAGAGAGGGATTGATATGCCAAGGCTGGTAAATGTCCAATGAGGAGGCGACTGGTGTGCCCATGACAGATTTTGTAAATGAGACATTTACGGAAATGACGAACATAAAACATTTCATTTTAATATGTTACTCCTCAGGTTAAAAGAAGCTCAAGTCCATTGTCAGTAGGGAAGAAATGTGTAATGTATCTCCATTTCTACTTTTAGAAAAGAAATTGTTTCAAAATATGTGGAGCATGTTGGGATTTTTCAACTTCTTTCTTCTCTCCAGTTTTCTACTTAGTGTTGCAAAAGAAAGGTCAGTAGGCAGGTATTTGGAAGGAAAAAACCAGGTTAAATTCCTCTTACACACTAAAATAGGATTTTAAAAATGGGGGTTTTGAATGTTAAAATGAAGAGTCAACTGATAAGACTAATGAGAATCTGTACACACTACATCTGAGCAAAAGAGCAAACCTGGAATTAACGTTGTTGCTTCTTGATGCAGTATGTCAAAGCAGATTTGACTGACCATTCAGATGTGATCAGTGGCACAGCAGCTAAAGCTGCTGAATGTGTACCCAAAGCACAACAAAAGCCTTATGGATGCTGTCTTAAGAAATACACAATCCTGTTGTCCTACTTCAGTATTAAGCTGTTGGGAAAAGTCACTTTGCAAAATAAAATAAGACATTATTTGTTATTAAAAATGGTATTTTTCTCCAAACGTTACAGTCCTTTTGTAAATCAGTACCTCTGATCATGTAACTCCCTTAGCCAGATCTAGACACATTTCCATCTGGCCAACTAAGAGGTCTTCTTTTGTTTCCTCATTTTGTTTTTAGACAGAGCTGAAGGAGATTTGAGAAGTTTGTGTATTCTCTGTAGAGAAAGAACTGAAGAGGAAGAGTATTTTGCCTCCTGAAGTGACTCAGAGTTGTCACCCTTTTTATTCCCCCTGTTAAATCTGTTCATTATTATTCACATAGCTCAAATCTTTGTATTCACCTTCTCCAATTTTCAGGTGCTTTTCCTTCATAGTTAATTTCTTTCTTCATTTCAAAATTCTTCATTTCATTCTGACACCATGTAATATTTATTACATCAGTGCTAAAGCTGCATGAATAATTCATCAACTATTTTGCTTCTTTTCCTGTTCAAGTATGGCCCATAATAATTCACTTGAAATATTCATTATTTGAAATGTGTCGCTGGATAATTTTTGGAAATAATCCTTGGTCTGTGTATTGTTCAGAGGTGCAACCAAAAACCCAAGTGGCAAAACCTCAACTTTGATCCAACCATCCCCTGATGGAAGCTCTTCTTCTTATCTGGTGTTTGGTGCACTTGGTGAAAATGTCCCACTTGCAACTGGCTTCTTGAAAATACTCCTCAGTGTTACTTCACAAGTTCTGATATAGAAGAAAATACCCACCAAATAAGTGAATATTTTTTAGACTGCTTGGAAAGGAAGGACATGAGAGTCAATGGGCTGTCATGCTCTCTTTATTCAGTTACTGCCTTTGCTCTTCAGCACCATCAAACAGCATAGGTTACACCAAGTGACAAATTCCTTAAAAGTGAAATGTACATATGATTTACATTCTTCCCTGCGAGGGTGGTGAGGCCCTGGTACAGGTTGCCCAAAGAAGTTGTGGATGCCCCATTCCTGGAAGTGTTACAGGCCAGGTGGGATGGGAGCTATGGTCTACTGGAAGGTGTCCCTGCCCATGGCAGGGGAGCTGGAACTAGATGATCTTTGAGGGTCCCTTCCAACCCAAACCATTCTATGGTTCTATGATTCCACACAGCCAGAGATAACACTGATATCAAGAGCAACAGCAGTGCTGGGGTTTCCCTTGCAGCACTGATTCTGGAGTGCAGACATGCAAACCAGAGGCTTCACTTACATTCAGCCATATATTTTTCAGCCACCAGTGGCAGCCAGGGTGTTCTGACCTCTGTTTACATGGATGATGGATACCACACTTTGGGGAGTGAGGGGCTGAGCTTTCAGGAGTTTGAAACCTGGCGGGATCAGGAGGTCACATTTCTACACCTTATAAACAGGTGGCAGTACTTTCTTGGCTACTTTGGCTTCTTGATGGAAAAATTGGTGCCAGAAATAAAAAAGTGACAAGTTTTAGTAGTAGTAAGGTTGTTTCCAGGCATTTGTGTAAGCATCTATGTAAACACTGCAATCCTTAGATGGTCAGCTTTCAAGGCCCAGGTGTGTTGGTTTTGTTTTTAGGTTTTGTTGAGAAAGCATAAACACAGCAGTTTTTCTGCTTTAAGTTTGGAACTCCTACTTGCTGCTACAGTGGAATTAATATTTACCTCTGTACAGGTATTTCTGGTATGTCCTAGGGTGAAGGCTATTTGTGTGTGTAGGAGGAGCAAGTACTCATTGCAAACTCAGGGCTAGGCCCCATAAAAGTGTTACCTGTAAACTGCAGTAAAGCTGTTTGCAAAATACTGTCAGATATGAAGTTAGTTCTCGATGACATTTCTCTTGCAGTGAGAAGGCTGCTTTTAATTTAATTGCAAATTAAAAGTTCAATCATTTAGCACCTAATATTCCCAATTTAGCACTAAATGAACATTAAGCCATATAATGGCTGCTGAGGTCCCTGACCAAATTGTAAAAGGAGGGATGGGGGCAATCTTTCAAAGCATCAGGGCTCAGTCTGTGCTTATGTCAGTTTTCCACCTCCTCCTTTCATTAGCAATGCTAAGCTGAGAGTGCTGGCCCTCAGGGTTTGCTCCTCTTGAGCAACAAAATTGGAAGTGAAATGAGTGTGGCAATCTGCTGCAGTCTGAGAGCTGCCAGCTGTACCTGTGCTCTGAAGAGGCCCTGGGAGTGTGTCCAGGGTGACAGGGAGAGAAACACTGAGAGGGAGAGACAACGTGTATCTAATGGAGCTGTGCTTTGAAGAGGACCAAGGGAAGGTACTCTCTTGCACACGGAAGAAAACAAGTGTGACTACCTTAGAAGACAGAAGAAAATAAATGTATTTTTTTCTTTTGAATTCCTAGGAATGCCTTGATACTTAGAAATACATATAGAAGGAAGACCACAAAGTAGACAAATGGTAATGAGAAGTAGCCTGTAAATCATTGCCTATAAAGCTGTGACTTTTTGGAATCATGGCTTTTTTTCTGTTAGGCTGAGCTGTCACACACCATAACCACATTCTGTGGATGAATGTGTATCCTGTAATTAATTATTACTTATTGTTTTTCTGTCTGACCCCTGGAGTTGGTTTTTACAAACTGCAAATTGTCAGAATCTGACTCGCACTCAGTGCTACTGAGAGTGGGAAAGATCAGAAGAATTCACTTAACAAATGTAGATGATAAAATAAAATGTCGCATTTTATTACATACTTTCATTCCATCTGTCTGAGCAATTTTAAATGCCAGATTTAAAGAAGTGCCAGCAGGCCATGTCTTTCAGGGATGCTTGCACATGGCTGCACTTGCTTTTAGCATTTCCTTTCTATTAAGAGGATAATTTGGAGGCATGGTAAACTCCTAGAAGGGTGCAAAAGCACGCATGTTTGCAGTGGGACACTTACTCACACTCCTGCCCCTGTGCCAGCTCCTGGAGAGTGCACTGAGAATCACCATCTCCTGACTTCCCTCTCCCTAGCTCACATGATTGGTTTTCATGGCACTGCCCCAGCAGGGAAGCTGCATCATGATTTCCACACAGCTTTTGAAGGTCACCATCACTCACCTCTGTGCTGCTTGCTAGTAAGACACTACAAGAGCATGCCTCTTACTGTGGGCTTTATATCACTCACGTATTTCTCTTGTTTACCTACCAAATATCGAGGCTTGGGAAAACAGCAGATTATGTTTAAAGTATTTCTGTTTCCATCAGTGAGGTAGAGGAATGGCAACAGTGGTTAGGTATGAGGTTGGGGGGCCTTTTTTAGCTCAAGTGAGCAGCTCCCACCAGGCTGCTCCTATTTTGTTCTGGTTTTTGCTGGGAACAGTACCCGCCTTGCTTGCCAAGGCTGTCTGGCCAGCCAGATGCTCTGGGCCCACCCCATCCTCCTCACCAAAAAAGGAAGTGAATCCAAATCAGCCCAGAAGTCCCTCAAAGATTGTGTGTTTTAAAGTTCACTTCAGACTCAAAGCATCTCCGATGTATTTTCTGCTTCAAAAATGCTGTGAAAAAAAATGAACAGGAAAAGAAATTCCCAGAGGAAATAACAGTAGAGAAAAAAACATTGGGAAATGGAGCACAAGGAGGTAAAATAAAAAATGTAGAGAATCTCCAATCAAAGAGAGGAGAAGAGAAAAAAAGAGAAAATGAATAAATAAAATGGTACATACTACATGTCCAGCTTCCTCTCTTTGTGCCTGCTCAGTGGCACTCCAGCTCTAATGCACAGAACTGGCACTGCACAGGGAGGAGAGGTTTTTCTCCTTGGTAAAATCTGATTGACTTTCAAGGGGGACAATGGTACTATACAGGACAATATGTTACTGCTCCAGTATTAGTGCAAGTAACGCATGAACCAATGAGCTTCCAGGAGTACCTCTGTTGCCACATCCACCCCATGACACAAAATTCTCATTCCATTCTTCTCCCTTTGCCATTGTCATGGTTTAACCCCAGATGGCAACTAAGCACTTGGGCTGCTTCGTGTAAGGCTTGTCCTCCTCTGGTTCAGGTGGGTCCTGCTACAGTAATTCCATAAAATGCAATTCAACAATTTAAAGCTATTTCCATTACAATGTCCACTCTCAGTTCCTTTGGACCAGACCACCATGTTTAACATTGCAATGAACTC